>CM039473.1:26688296-26772872 GCA_022433065.1 Begonia loranthoides | reverse complement strand
ATTGTCAATTTCTTTTTCTCAAAATGATTCTCATAAAACCTGTGTAATATGTCCTATGGCTAAGCAAAGGAAACTTCCATATTCGTCTCATAACAATTTGTCAGACTCTATGTTTTCCCTTATTCATTGTGATGTTTGGGGACCATTTGCCACACCTACCCATGACGATTTCAAGTTTCTCACCATTGTTGATCATTACTCATGGGCTACATGGGTTTATCTCATGAAATCAAAAGCTGAAGTCCGTGTGATTCTACCTCAATTTTTTCAGCTAGTTGAGACTCAGTTTCATGTTTCTATTAAAAGCATTAGTTCTGACAATGCTCTCGAATTTGCTTTTGTTGATTTTTTCAAAGACAAAGGTATTATTCATTTCAAGTCTTGTGTTAAGACGCCCCAACAAAACTTGGTTGTGGAAAGAAAGCATCAACACATTTTAAATGTTGCTAGAGCCCTTCTTTTGCAATCTCATCTTCCTCTCAAATATTGGGGAGAATGTATCCTTACTGCTGTATATTTGATTAATAGATTACCTTCTCCCATTCTTTCTAATAAGTCTCCTTTTGAGAAACTTTACAACAAACTTCCTTCATGCAATCATCTTTGGGCTTTTGGGTGTCTTTATTTTGTCTCTACTTTAACCAATGGTCGGGACAAATTTTCTCCGCGTGCCCGTGCCTCCATTTTCATTGGTTATCCCACTAGGTATAAAGGTTTTAAAACTCTAGATATTGAGTCCAACAATATTGTCATTTCTAGAAATGTTATTTTTCATGAATCAATTTTTCCTCTTGTTTCTAAAACTTCTCTTGCAGACATTGTTCTTCTATCTTTCCTACTTCTGCAGAGTCATTTTTTAATTCTGATTCTACTCCCATATCTCCATCTGTTCAATCTGAAATTTCTGCTCCATCTTCTTCTCATCACATCTCTCCATCTGTTCAATCTGAAACCTCTGCTCAATCTTCTTCTCATCACATAGCTCCTTCTGTTTAGTCTGAAGCTCTTGCTAGGCCTTCCAGAATTGTTAAAACACCTTCATATTTGCAGGACTACCATTGTTATCTCTATGATGCTAGCACTAATCCTATTGTTCCCCTCTCTTCCTCTAAATATCCTATCTCGAACTTCCTATCTTACCACCGTTTATCTCCTTCTTTCAAAGCCCTAAGTCTTGCTATTTCCTCTCACACTGAACCTAAAACTTTTAAACAAGCCGAGAAATTTATTGAATGGAAAGATGCAATGACTGCTGAGTTGCAGGCTCTTGAATGTAATTCAACTTGGTCTGTTGTTCCTCTTCCATTTAACAAGCCTGTCATTGGATGCAAATGGATCTACAAGATTAAATATAATGCTAATGGTTCAATTGAGCATTACAAAGCTCATCTAGTTGCCAAAGGTTTTACACAAACCGAGGGTGTAGATTATTTTGACACTTTTTCTCCTGTTGCTAAACTTGTTATTGTGAAGTTGTTGTTGGCATTAGCTTCTATTCATGGCTGGCAATTAAATCAGCTGGACGTTAACAATGCTTTTCTTCACGGAGATCTACATGAAGAGGTTTTTATGGAGTTACCTCCTAGCTATTAGGTACTGAGTTCTGTTTCTCAATACAATTCTTCTGGACCAGTGGTTTGTAAGTTACATAAATCATTATATGGTTTGAAGCACGCTTCTCGGCAGTGGTTTGCCAAATTTTCAAATGAGTTGTTGTCTCATGGTTTCAAGCAGTCTGAGTTAGATTCTTCATTATTTACTTGATTCAAATCTGGTTCTTTTCTTGCTGTTGTTGTCTATGTTGATGACATTATACTGACAGGAAATTCAGCTGCTGAAATGAATTTGTTTAAGGACATTTTACATCATAGGTTCAATTTGAAGGACTTGGGCAATCTCCATTATTTTTTGGGTCTTGAAATTGCAAGGAATGCTAAAGGAATTTCCCTCAATCAATGCTATTACGCCCTACAGCTGCTGACAGATTCTGGTTTTCTTGGCAGTAAACCTGTCTCTACCCTAATGGACTCAAATTGCAAATTGTCACTTGACAGTGGTTCACTCTTGGATGATCCCACTGTTTTTCGTCGACTCATCGGTAAACTTTTGTATTTGACTATAACACGTCTTGATATTTGTTTCGCTGTCAACAAATTAAGTCAGTTTTTGGCTCATCCAAGGTCATCTCATTTGCAAGCAGCTCATCGTATTTTGAGGTATATCAATGGTTCTCCAGGACTTGGTTTATTCTATCCTGCTAATTCTTCTATTCAGTTGAAAGTTTTTACTGATTCTGATTGGGGTACCTATCCTGATTCTTGACGTTCTATTACGGGTTTTTGCGTTTTTCTTGGTACTTCCTTAATTTCTTGGAAGTCAAAGAAACAACACACAGTTTCAAAGTCATCGGCTGAAGTAGAGTATAGAGCTATGGCTCAAGCTACGTGTGAGGTTATTTGGTTAAAAGCTCTTCTTGAACTTCTTTGCAAGATGGAAATGCTTGATTTGCATTGTCCATCTTGAGGGGGGCTATTACGAGTGATGAAGAGCTGAATAGAGCTGAAGAAACGCTAAAGAACTGAAGCAGTAAAGAATTGTCTTAGACGACTTGCCACGTGTTCATGGTGGTTATTTTCAGTTTCTTTTGTAGGTGTGTAATTGAATAATGTACTCTGTATATAAAAGAGTACACAAGCTGTGTAAAGGTTTGCTTGATAGTTTTGTGAAATTTTCTTCTTCATTTTCAATTCTAACAAAATCCTAAAGCAAACTCATACCTCAACTCTTCCTGAAGATACACGAGAAGGAAATTGCCCCAGGAGGAAATTGCTTCGCCGGCGAACAACCTCCAAAGCAAGCCGAACTCCGCCAAAACACCTCCTCGCCGCAGTCAGAAACACGAACTGGCTCGGGAGAACATCCTCACCAAACTGCCCGAGGAGAACGACAAAACCAAGTTTCCGATTTAATCCCTCATTCCTTCAAGTAGTCCGTCGATCGTGGAAAACTCCACGAACGCGAGTTCTGAACTAGCCGGACCCACTCCCGGCAGCTCGCGAACGGGAATGAGAGGGCGACAATCCCGCGTTCGCAGGGAAACTGGGACGTTCTCTAGGGTTGAATTGGTTTGGTTTGTTTCAGTTTGATTTTATAGTGAATTGAAACTGAACCCACTCAGTTTGGTTTTAAAAATAAAAAACCAAACCGAACAGAATTTATTGGAAAACCAATAAAAAACCAAATCTCGGTTTTTGATTTTTCTCGGTTAAGTTTTTGGTTTTTTTGGTTCAGTTTTTGAAAAAATCAAAAAATTTGGGTTTTCTTAGCTTTTCGGTTTTCAAAATAGTGTAGACAATATTTAGGGAAAATGACAAATTAACCATCGTGGTTTGCGATCAATGACAAATCAACCACTATCCTTTATTTTCTAACAAATTAACCATTAACATATGGGAAAATAACAAAGCAAACATCATTGTCACTTTTGCCGTTAACAAGCTGATCTGGAGCCGCATTGGTCTGTGGAAAGAAGGCCAAATTTGGCCTGGACACTGCGGCGTCCATCAGAATGATCACACAGCATTTAATAACGAAACCAGACTTTGATGGTGAAGATGAAGAAGATGAGGAGGAGGTAGAAGAGCAGGACGAGGATGGGAATGATGAGGAAAATGTTTCTAGTGATGATGCCGGTCCTGAAGGGGAACCTGAGGATGAACTTGAGGCCAATGGCGATGGTGGTAGTGAGGAAGACAATGAAGAAGAAGAAGAAGAAGACAATGACAATGACAGGGATGATGATGATGACAATGACAGGGATGATGATGATGACAATGATGATGATGATGATGATGATGATGATGATGATGATGATGATGATGATGATGATGATGATGATGATGATGATGATGATGATGCGACGACGACGAAGAAGAACAGGAAGAGGAAGAAGAAGAAGTACCTCAGCCACCAGCAAAGAAAAGAAAATGAGTTTAACCTTGCTGTCTCTACGTATTTTTTTGGAGGCTCTTAGACATTATTAATTGAAATTTACTCTCGTAATCATTAGTCGAGGATTCCTTTTTTCACTTTTTTCATCTGAATCACTGTCTCAGTCTGTCTGTATCCCTTTTGGACAAGAACAACAGAAATATTCAAAACTACAATAATCTTTTTCTCGTCCATGAAACACGCAATGATAAAGCAGAAGAAATACACAAAAAACATAAAGGAAGAAGAAGGTCTACCCTCTTCATTCTACTTAATAGAGAACAGTGGAGTTTCTGGGCATGAAGACGAAAGGAGGGTACCATGTATAGCAGAAAGAAACAGAGGCAAAAGGCCGAAAAGGATTGCCTATGGCGACAAGACAACCATCAACCTGTTTCGAAACAATGTTTGGGTCCATATTTTCCACCGTCTCGAACCCATCGCAGCTCAAAACAACTGCATGGAAGAACGCTGGTGTTTAGACATGCAGAACGCCGCGGCGTTCTGCATGGAATTTTTTGTTGAGCTACTTTTCGGGGTTTTGATTCTTGATTTCTCAGATTTTAGAATAGTACATCCAGTCTAGTCTGACCACCTTCTTTTGTACATGAAAAATTAAGTTTTTAAAATGCTGTCTGCTCAATAGAACAAAATGCTTCCATTAATGAACAACTGATGAGATCAATCTGTTTCAACCTCTCTTATGTGGGTTTCTTGAGTTTCATGCAAAGATTATAGGATGAACTGAGAAGGTTGGAAGAGAAATCTTATAAAGATCTGCGACACAATGCTGGATTGTCCAAGAGGTTTGAGACAGATATCTATGAGCTGAGAGATGACGGAAACCATGGTGAGCTGCAGCAGAAAAAGAGAAATATGGTTTTGGAAAGGGTCGTGCAAGAAACTTAAGAAAGCCTTGGTGGGATCAACCCCATGAGGATCCTGGCAGACGTATGAGATGTTATTAAGCATCACAATTACTTCGTTGCCAATGTCTCTGCTTCCAAATGTCATCGCCATTGTTGGGTACAGAAAAAAAAAACCTTGAGGAAGAAGATGAAGAGAATGAGTAGAAGAAACTGCAATTCTGCAAAGAGAAGTTAGAGGGTAGAGAGAGAAAGAGTGAAAGAGAGAGATGGTAGTGGCCAATGAGAGATGGTAGTGGCCAATGGTAGTGGACGCCGCGGTGTCTTGACTTGATCTTCTTCCTATTTGCCATTGGACGCCGCGGCGTCCCAGGACACCGCCTAGACGTCGCGGCGTCTCAGTACACCGCGGTGTCCTCCCAAGACACAGAAGCATCCAGGCCAAATTTGGCCTTTTTTTTTTGGAAAACTACTGTGCCGCGGCGTTTTGTCTACGAACCGCTGCGGCGCCCTGTCAGCTTCTTAACGGCGAATGTGACAGCGATGTTGGCTTTGTCACTTTCCCATACGTCGGTGGTTAATTTGTTAGAAAATAAAGGATAGTAGTTGACTTGTCATTGATTGCAAACCACGATGGTTAAGTTGTCATTTTTCCCATTATTTAATATGACGTTTATATATCATTCATTTGTTAGTTCATATAATTTATTATTTTAAATATTTATATTACACCACAATAAATTAAAATCATATAAATAATTAGATTATAATTTTATTATTTATGAAAAATTTGTAAAAAAAATTGTAAAGTGTAGTAGTAAATATTTGATTCTTATAATTAGGTTAAATGAGTTGGTTTAAGTTTATTTCGGTTCGGTTTGGTTTTACTTGATTTTTCTTCATTAAACCAAGAACTGAACCAAAGATTTCGGTTATATTCGGTTTGATTTTAAATTCGGTTTTTTGCCTTTTAAAACCGAACCGAATCGAGTAAAATCATTCGGTTCGGTTTGGTTACCGGGTTTGAACCGAACTGACTTCCACCCCTAACGCTCTCCAAGTCACTCGGCAGCAACATCATGGCAACCCATCCTTAAACCAAACCGATGTGCCGTCGGTTTACTAAAAGAAAACCCCCATCTTTAAATAAATTCCTTATTTTATCTAACTTTCTATTTAAATCTTTATCTTACTTATTTAATGTGTATAAAATACTCACAAATATTCCAAATAATTAACCACATTTGACACTAAATATTTATTTCATTAACCCAACCATTTCAATACATCACTAAAATTAAAGAAATAAAATTCTGGGTGTTACACTATGTGTAATATCCCAAATTTTCGTAGAGCTAAGCACAAACCTTAAGTGATGATCTTGGGATGTTATGAGCTGAATTTGACAAATTGAAAATATTTGTCAAGAGAAACGTGTTTGGAAGAAGTAAATTATGATACCCCAGATTGTGTTCATAATTAGCTTAAGGAAAGATTAAGGTTATTGGAGAAGTATTGGATGATATTTGTTGTTCAATAGGATGATATTAAAATTGGATTAGTGATTGATAGTCAGTGAAATAGGAGGTGATGGGTGAAAGCTTTTGTTTAAGGTATTGGTAAAATATATTTGGATATAGTAGGGTTGAGAATAATACGGTTTTTAAAAATTATGGGTATATTGCATTTAGTAAAGAATAATGTGAAGGAGGAATTTTGGACAATATATTTTATGTATAAAAGGATATATTAAGGATAGTTTGGATAATTTGGAAAAATGGTTTATATTTTATTAAATGATATATATATATATATATATATATATATATATATATATATATATGTAGAAGGAATAATCTTGCGGTTGATCGTGAAGTAGCTGCGTGGTCGATCTTGGCCGCATAAAAGAAAATGATTATATTTAGGAGTTAGTTTAATGAGTTATAGTTTGTGGTAATTATATGAAGACATTGTGTGTGGCGGTTGATCAATGAAGTTTGTGGTCGATCGTCAACTGGAAGATGATCCATCGGTAATCTAGAAAAAAGAATTTGCGACTGATCAAAACAGATCGGTAGTCGATCATTACTGTGGAAACGATCAACCGGCGAATTGGAGAGTCACCTAGATATGGAAACTGTCGCCTGGATATAGAAGGGTTCGACGTTGGACGCGTCTGGGATGTCAAGCATCCCTCCTTTTGGCCTTTCACCTTCGTTGGACGCTGAAGAGACATTGGTTGTGACCTATAAATAGAAAAAGAATGAGTGAAGTGTGAAGTTTTGAAAAAACAATGGAGAAACTCTGGAAAGATTCAGAGAGAAACTATGAGGGTTTGATGAAGAAACTATAAAGATACTGCTTTGATTTTGAGAGTGAATGATGGTAGCAGATAGGTGAGGAGAGTGAGTGAGAGAGAAGTTGTCTGGTGTTATACTCGGGGAGCAACTTTTGCAAATTTCTAAGTTATGGAGGAAGTGATATTTTGGGATATACTGCTAGACACTTGGTGCTAGAGGTATCTTCATCAAGAGAGAGAATAAAGTAGTGAGAGGAATTCTGTTGCTGATCGGGTGTGAGAGAAGGAGTCTGGAAAGGAGGGCTTGAGGAAGAATTTGGAAAAGGGTGAAGTGAAGCAAAGAAAGAAAAGCCGTGTGGAGAAACTTGTAGGAAAGGATTAGCAAATTGAGGTAAGAAGTTTGCATGTCTTTTTCCCTAAAGGGCCTACATCACAAGAGTTAGGAGGTTTTGCTTGTTGTGTGATCCTTGAATTGTCCTCTACAAGTATAAACTATCGAGTATATGCCTCTGTTTCCTTGCTAATGAATATGTTGTTTTTGAGATTGAACTCCTTATACGAATCTGCTTCCCCTAAATCAAATTGTTAATAGTATGACCTTGGAGAAATAAGTTGTGTTATCCCTTAGAAATATATGCTGCTGAGATTGTTCTTTGTCGGTGAATTTCTCCCTATGATACTCCCTGTTAAGTTTAAAATAATTAAAATATGTTGATAGTCTTTGAGGTTCTGAGGAGAATTTAATTACCATATAGGGGTAGTTTTCTATAAACATTAATATATTAATTGTTTCCCTATTAATGAACCTTTCCTTGATAATAAAATGCCCCTGTAATGAATTGGTTCTTTTGATAAACCAAACTAATAAGAAAATGGATTTTGCGTTACTCTCTTAGGGACTATGATTATAAGTTAAGTGATATTAGTTCATAAACTTGTTGCTAATGATAATTAAGAAAATGTTGTTGTTGACATACTTCAACCTGTTGTTATTGTTACGATAGATATATATAGTTTAATGGGGATGATTATGGTTATGGCTAATATATTTTGATAAGAGTTGACCGTGGACCTATTACTTGGTGATAGTGATTGTTTGGGCATTGAAACATTGAATGTGCTAATTCAGAAGAGTAGTAATGTTAGAAGTGAAATTCATTATGGCTATAAGGTGGTAGTGAGGCTCTATATAAAAAGTGGAAAGTTGCTGTTTGTTAGGTTATTATGTGATACTTAATAAGAACCTGTTAAATAGGTTGGTTATTAGACATTAAAATAAGGATGGTAATCATGTAAAGCTTGAAGATAAATTATTGTTGATAGAGAATATGTGTTAGAAAGTATGGTTAGAATGCTTGATAAAGGTTACTGTAATTACTTGCTGAAGATGATCTTACTTAGGATAGATATTGTTCATTGTTTCCGGTTATGGCCTGAGGGTATAACTTGTTGCTTTGTTTAAATGCTTTGGTAACATGCTAGGATACGATAGTTTGTGATCATGCTAGAAATTGGAGATGTAATGTTGTTTGTTACTTGATGTGACTAGGGGTGTGCAAACTCCGGTTCAATTCAGTTTTGAAGTGGAACCGAACCAAATCTGTTCGGCTTTTGCCGAACCGAAATCGAGTATTCAGTTTTTCATAACCGAACCAAAATTTCGATTCTGGTTTTAGTTCGATTTTGATTTTACCCTATTTATTTTCAATTGATTTTTCCTATTCTGAAGATTTATTCTATAACTCTCTTTCTCACTGCGCTTATGACGACCTCTCAAGCTAGTGCAGCAATGGATGTAACAACTAACATCTCCAGATCATGCCAAACAAACATTGGTAAACAAGGTATTGCCTATCAACCATTTTCACCCAACATTTAGAAAACTAAAGTGGAAATAAAGCAAATCAATTGCAAAATCGAAACGTGAATCATAATCGAAACTATTTTCACAACAATCACTAAGGAAATTGTAAAAATTAATCAATCAATCACAGCAATCAGAATCAGATTTAGATTCAAACAATCACAGACTCATAACAATTAGAAAGAATCAGATTTACTGAGCAATCTGCACTGGAGCCAGTGAGGGCAGAGGCGACTGGCGAGTGGTGGCCGAGAGGGTAGAGGAGACTCCGACATCAACCGAGATGGCGACATGATGAGGGGCAATGTGAGTTTTTGAAGCAGAACAACAACTATGTCTTTTGCAATCTACAAAGACAAAAGACGAAATGACGATCGGTGGAGTGGTTTAAGAAAACTGATTTTTGAGGTATCGGTGGAGTTGGCGGAATGCCAAAGACAAAATGAGGAGAGCCAAAGATGAAATGAGGAAAGTCGAAGCCGAAACGAGGAGAGTCGAAGAAGAGATGAACGAGAAGAGACGAACAGGCAGTGCCCAAAGGAAGTGCAGAACAGGAAGCCCTAAAGCCCTAAAGCCTAAATGGCTATGCGGTTCGGTTTTGGTTTTGTCGGTTTTGAGAAACCAAAACTGAAAACTGAACCGAAAAGTACAGTTCTTACCAAAATGAACCAAACTTTGGTTTTTATATGTGCTAAATCGCACCGAATCAAACCAAATCTATTGATTTCGGTTCGGTTCTTCGGTTTCTCGGTTCTGGTTCAGTTTGCACACCCCTAGATGTGACTTGTTTGGTGATTGGTTTGTTAGATTAAGTGGTGATTTTATTGTTAATCGAGGATCTAGTGATTGTGTGCATTCGTACTTCATTGTTTTCTAAAACAAAAATGGATTTCTCATGCATAAGCTTTAAGATGGTAATGAAATGAGATACTTAAAGAAAATAATAAGGGTTTGAGTTGGGTTAAAGTTCACCGATCATTCCCGGGTTGTTGAGAAAAAAAGGAAACGCTTTAAGTTCATCATGATGAAATAAGTTCACCATCATGATACAAGTTCACCGTTGCTATATAAGTTCACCGATCTGGTTTAAGTTCATCAGTAAGGTACAAGTTCACCACTAGAATACACGTTCATAGAGTATAAAGTTCATTATGGTTGAAGTGCATCACTGTTTTTATAAATGAGTTCAAGTTCACTGTTATAGAATAAAGTTCATCACCGTTTTTATAATGGACAAAGGATTTTATAAAAGGATTTAAGTAAATGGATTGCATGTTTTATATTTCATTTCACTTTTTAATGAGTGTTAGATTCATAGTTTAAGTGTTATGATGTAGGTGTGCATGAGATTAAGGATAGGAGCAGTAGATGGAGCATTTGCATGTTGCGGACTTGGTGGCTGGCAAGGCTAATGGTTTAAAAGGAAAATGTAATGATTTTATAAACGTTTTAAAGATTGTAAAATGTTCTTTTCTTTAAGTTATGAAATGATTTCAGATTTTAAATGGTTTAACAAAAGAGAATTTAATTATGCATTTCCTTATTTTAATAAGTTCCAAAGGTTTTAGTAATAAAAGTCTTCCGCAATATTTTATAAAGGATAAATTTCTTTTAAATTATAAATTTTAAATTGTAAGAAAAATCGGGATGTTACACTATGCATGTGCACATGTCGCAAACCAAGTAATAAAGAGTAAGTAGAGTGTCGATCCCACGATGACAATTTTAGCTCAAATTAATATATGCAAAACAACGAAATTAAAATAGAAAATAGTTTTGAAATGATGAATTAGATGTTCAACATTTAAAATAAAACATAAATGAGAAATTGAAAGGTTTTAATGATAAGAAAAATGGTTTGGAATTGATTTATCTCTTTATATGAATTTTATTACAATACTATAAGATGTTGGAACATTTAGTCGAATGACTTAAAATTTTTTTATTGCAAGACTCCATCGAGTTTTTTGATAATTTTTCTAAATAAATTCTTTAAAGCTTAGCTTATGAAAGACAAATATCTAAGAAAATTAGATTTATCATTAGTCTAACATTTCATGTGATTCAAAACAAAATAATATGTAAATGCTATCCTCACACAATTCAATATTGATTTTAATTCCTAATTACCGTTAAGTATACTAGGAATACGAGTATTTATTTATGTTCATCGACACTAACATTCAACACATATTAAATTATTCAACATCAATTATGTAACAAACTTTTGCAAGGAAATAAATTCATATAAATTGGTACTTTTTCTTCCTAACCACTAGAAAAGTTAGCTCATAACTAGAGAAAGATTCATCATATAAAATTTAGAAATAAATATAAAATCAGAACAGAAAAATATGTAGAATCTTCTTTGTTATTCTGATGCTGCACGATGTTGTTCAATGCTGTAGAAACGTCTATGTCAAGAATAGTTGCTGCGAAGAACAATAGTTGATGTCCGAAGAATTGTGCAGTTTCGTCATAGGATTTCTTCCACTTGTTCACAATAAGAAAAAATATGTTTCATCTTTGCCTTGAATCCTCGCTTTTTTGGGTTTCATTTCTCCTCTTTTTTAGCCACCTGAAATCGTCTCGGTTCGTGTTTGGATTTGAAATTTTCCTCATTAAGTTTTCTTTTTGAAGTTTCCTTTTTTTATAGCCAGCAACCTCTCTACCATTTTAGCAATCCAATTCTCTCTTTATCTACTTTTTTAAATCAAAACATTTTCTCTCTCATTCAACAAAAGTTTAAAATCAAATTAGATCATTTTTTTTCTCTCACTCTATAATTTTTCTTTACAAAAATATGAGAGTGATTTTACCCCTATTTGCTGCTGTGATTTTATTCTATATTTCCAGCCACTTTTTAATTGCTCTTTTCGAGAATAAGAAAATATTTTTATCCCTTATTTGTTATAGTGATAAATTTCTTCCATAAAAGACTCAACAACTTTCTTTTTCCTCCTTAAAATATTCTCTTACCACGATTTTCCCATTTAAATTTGACTAATCAGCTTTAAATGCATCCATATAAGATTCCTATAAGATAAAACATAATAATTATGCATATTTCTCACAAGATTTTATCTAAAAATTACAAAAATTAATTTTTACAATAAAAATATAAAGTTGTGATATTCTGCAATAAAACATTATTTTTTCTTTATTTAATCATTCATTTCTAGCAATATTTATATAAAAACAACCATATAATAACTTTTTTCCAAGAGTTATCAGTGATCTCGGTTGACTGTAGTTGTGCTTTGTCGACTGCAACTGTATCTTTGATTGCTACATGCCTTCCATTTGATATCTGTTGAGTTTCGTCGACTACTGCCTTGTCCTAGGTGACTGCAGTCATTCCCTATCGACACTGTGTGGTCCTAGTTGACCTTTGTCGTGTCTTGTTAACATTGTGTGGTTGACTGTCGTTGAGTTTTATTGACTTTTGTGTGGTCTTGGTTGATCATCGTCGTGTCTTGTCAACACTGGGTGGTCTCGGTTGACCGTAGTCATGGTTGGTTGACCTCAACGGTGTCTCCTTGACTGCTATGTGGTTCGGTTGGACGTGTTGTGTCTCTTGACCATAGCCATGTCTTGTCAACCAGTGAGTCTTTTAGGTTGATTGTTGATGTGCTTGGTCAACCGCTGTTGTGTCTTGGTCGACTGCACTATTTGTTTCATGGAGTTTGGGTTTTGTGAACTTCACTTGGCTTGTAACGACCCAGTTTTTATTACGTTTAAAAATGCGTGAAATTTTAAAACTTTTCTTTGATAAAAACAGCGGAAGACTTAATAAAACAAGTGAGTTGAAAATGCAATTAATAAAACTCTTTTTTTTTTAATCGCAGCGGAAATAATAAAATTATTTTCTCTTACAATTAAATACTTCATAAAATCTCTTCGAATCATTTCTCTTTTTAAATCCCTTTATCTTTTTAAATCCCTTTAGCCTAGTAAGACACAAGATCCGCGCGTGCAAATCCTTCATCAACTGCTCCTTAATCTGTTCTTCTGTTCTCGTGCGTGTACTTACATCGCAAGACAAAAACTAATGAGCCTCATGCTCAGTAAGTGATATAGAAGAAAACTGTAAAATGCATATGTTGTTTGTCTTTTAAATCTGTATGTGGTTTCTATTTTCATTTTTCTTTATCTTTTACGTTTTAGTCTCTTTTCTTGTTTTCTGTTTTCCATTGTATTTTACATTTTAGTCTTTTTTCTCTAGTTTCTTTTACATTGATGCACCTGACCTCGACACCACCGGCATAACAGCAATGACATAGTTTGAAAGCTCACTAGCCGATGACCGGTCCGTACAAAGCACCCTACTCGTCACCTCCCGTATAGCGGCAATGACATAGTCTGAAAGCTTGCTAACCATTTGCCGGTCTGTCCCGGCATAATCCAGAGACCCCGCAACCAGTATGAGCAGCAATGACATAATTCAAAAGCTCATCTAGCGCCAATGACATAATCCAAAAGTCCAACTAGCGACCGTGCCCACCAAGGACTGAAACGGCCTCACATCATACTGTTGCCTTTTCTTTACTTTACTTTACCTTTTATCATTTACCCTTCGTTTATTATCTGTTTCATTTTTCATGGTAAAATGGATATTTCTATAGCCCAAATGATGGTAGTCCGCTTCGGGTGATAAGCTCTTGAGAACACTGTACACTTAGTATGTATGAGCATCCATTAAACCATTCTTTAAGACCATGCATGATGCATGTGAATGCATACAATGTCTATCATATCATTACTATAACTTCTAAACATGCTCATCTATTAAACATATCATTAAAAGAACATAATTCTAATAAACACCTAGCAAGCAGTAGTACAATTCATGAAACATGCTCAATATCTGGCTACCCTAATAAAGCAGTAAACAACCTTAATATTCTACTAAAGTAGTAAACAATCAGCATACAATTCCTAACTCTTGCGATGTAGGGCCCCAAAGACCAAAACACATGCGTTACACTTACCTCGAAGCTTTAACATGTATAAACACTTAATTGTTATCCATCATCCCCTTTTCAATACCTTCAAAATGCATAATATTAAATCATTAATAATCATCGCTTATTAATTTTGACATTATCTATACCATTATTCTATTATATTAACCAACTAATTTTATTCTCAACACTTTTCTTCCCCTTCACAGTTTACTATTTCCGCATATAACAGACAACATAATTCTTCAACCAACAGGACATATTTACCAAAGTTATAAATGCACAGAGACTCATTTCCCTGCAATAGAACACATCCCTTTTTACTGACGTCCAACAATAATATCCAAACTAGGTTTATAGATTATTAACCACATTGCAGAACATATCCAACCTTAACAGAGACTAAACCCAAGCCTTAATCCAGCATACATAATATTTTCGCTTCACAAAACCAAGCAGTAAACATAGAGCATTATCCAATAACAAAGCATTCATTCATTAATCCTTCAAAGTAGTAAACCAAGAAATTCATCTTTTACCTTCTACATTTATCCATAATCATCACTTAAATACATAAAACTAATAAGGAAGCTATACCTTTCTTGAAGACAGAAGCTCACCCGAGCGACTCGAGAGTAGGGACCTCCCACAAGCTCACTGTCTTACCTTCTCCTTTTCTCTCTTCTCTATTTCGGTCTTCAACATGGATAATAACATACTTAAATAATTCAGAATATTAATCTCAACACATTTCGTAGAGCAACAACAAATAGAGACTTACCCGAGAAGGTGTAATACCCCGACTTTTCATAACAAAATTTAATAAGGACAAGTGAGAAGTAATTAGGGGTAATCAGATTAATTAGATAATTATTGGGGTATTACCAAGGACGTAACCGATAGATTATTATTTAAGGAATTTATTGAAAGATAATTAGGATTAATTTGGAAGGGGAAATTGTTAAGGGATGTTAGATTAAACGTGGAAATGTGTAAAAATGTATTTTGGTGTGTTTCGGTAGAAGCTGCGGTCAATACTGTGATCAAACAACTCGACCAAAACGTATGGCAGAATACATTTTGGGTTTTTGGTCGCTATGCGGTCAAGGTCGTGGACGAGATGCGCGACTGAAAAATAACGAGTTTTGAATCTGTCAAATTCGTCGATTTTGCGATCAACGTGTGGTCGTATGTTTCGGTCGAGGGTCTCGATCGAAACATACTCCAGACTGTAAATTGGACTTTCGATCGATGCGCAGTTGAAGATGCAATCGAGAAACTAGATCGAAAAATAGAATAAATCAAAGGGGAGAAATATGGATTGAACCTGTTTGGTTCGGCTTGGTCCGAAAGTTAATGGTGGCTTGTTTTTAGTCAAAAGGAGAAAAGAAAATGAGATTAATTGGAATTTAAATTTAAGGATAATTAATTGGGGGGATAATTAAATGAAATTATAATTTATAAGGATAAAATGAAAAAGAGAAATTAAATGGAGATAGGGGAGCTGAACTGGTTCAGCTGAACTGGTTCTGTCTGTTGGTTCGGGTTGGCTTGGTGGCTTTGTTTAGAAATCAGAAAAGAGGGAGAGAGGGAGAGCGATCAGGAGAGTGAGAGATCGTGTGAGAGAGAGAGACAAGTGTGAAGGAGGCGAGGGTGCTCAGGTGTTTGGTTGGGCTTCTTCGCTACAGGCGGCGGTGTCCGGCGCTGCGGGCAATTCGTGGGCAACGACGTGGGAAGGCAAGGGCTTCGTGGGCAATTCGTGGGCAACGACATTGGAAGGCAACGATGTCCAGCTGTGGAGAAGAGGAATAATTGGGAGAGAAAAGTGTCGAGTGGAGAGAATAAGGACAGAAGGAGGAAGAACCAATTCTTCAAGTAATGCTCTCTAGTTGGAAACCAAGAGTGTGAGCTTGAAGTGATTGATGTGAGGAGCTGTGCATTGGATTGAAGGTCACAGATGCTCTGGAGAAGGAGGTAATACAGAGTTTCTTCCTTAAATTTGTGCATATTGTGCACCGTTGTTAGTTTGGTTTAGCTCTGTGATTATTCGCTGCCTTGAATTATGTTCAGTTGCTTAAGTTGTGTCATTCTCTGTTACGGCTTGAATTGGTGAGGTGTAATCTTGTAGTTGTGTTGAATGACATGGTGCTCTGTTGTTGGATGTTAGTCATGTATGTATGTGTATTATTATTGGAAACCATTGTTGTGGAAGAGTTAGTTCTGTACTCCCTATTGATTATTGGATATGGAATGAAGATATTGTGCAGTGCTTTTGTTGAGTGAAACTGTGGGGATTAATGAGTTATTAGAATGAGGTTATGGTTTAGATTGATTTACTGCTTTGAAGGGTGAAGAAGGGAAATTATGTTATGCAAATTTAGTTAAAGAAAAATGTGGAGAATAGGGTTTAGTTGGTGGTTTGAAGTTATTAGGCTCTAATGCATGTCTTACAAGCATGTAAAGGAATATGTTTTGTTGTAGCTAAATGGTCATTAATGATTAAATGCTATTGATTTGTGAAGGTACGAAAAAGGGAAGAAGAATAATGATTAAGTGCTAATATGCGTTAAAGCTTCGAGGTAAGAATTGAGATTGAGTCTTGGCCAGTGGAGGCGCTACACCACAAGCAGTGTCTTTCCTTGATTGTTTGTTAACCCTTCTATGCTCTGAGTGATTTTATATATATTGCTGCCCCTATCTAATTATGCTTATGTTCACTTATATCTTTGATTCGTTGCCAAACATGTTTAGCATGTTTAGGATGTTAGTATATTGATATTGTTTCCTTTAAATTGCCAAGCATGTCTATATAGTTGTTGATTCCTTTAAACTGCCAAACATGCCTATATTGTTATTATTTCCTTTAAATTGCCAAGCATGCCTATATAGTTGTTGTTTCCTTTAATTGCCAAGCATGTTTTAGAGTATATCTCCATGTGTAGTATGTTAGTAGATTTCCCATGTCTCATGCTTTTATATTGCTGTGATTATTGCTTTGCATTAACATGCATCATGATAATAGAAACAATTAAGAATGCCATGTTGGGTTGGTATTCATATGCATTATGAGAGGAAAATGGATAAAGAAAATGAATGTAAAGGGGAATTGGAGATTGGAGAGGTGGTTCAGATCGTAACTGGGTAGACTCAAGATTATGCCCTTCCCTTATCGGGCCGTGAGAGCCTGTCTGCTCAAGGGTTAGATGCCAACCAGCGGCCACTCTCCCTGCGACGGAACCTCTAATATCCCAGCTCAATGTATGAGTTGATGTATATACGACCGTGAGTAAGGAACAGTTTGGGTGGATTTCATTATAACATAATCAGTTACAGGCATACATTGTTTTGTATCTCCTTTCTTGCTGGGCATTAGCTCATGTTTGCTTCATGGTGTAGGTGATGGTAATGACGCTGATACTCTTTTGAGGAGTAGTTGATGAAGGATTTGCACGTGCGGACATTGTGGATGGCCAGGCTAAAGAACGTAAAAGAGAAAAAGAATTTTATCAATAATAATGTAAAAAATTGTCTATTGTCTTTAAATTATTTATTTATGCTTCCGCTACGTTTTTAGAAAAATGATTTTATAATTATAGTTTTTCATTGCTTATAACAGTTTAAGTAACGAGTTTAAGAAAAAAGATTTTTAACGTTTTGGTTTTACAAAAAGAACTCTGATCACAATTTAAAAGGTTTTCCGTTGTTTTACAAAAGAAAATAAAAATTTTAAATTTTACGCGATTTTTAAAGAAGGCTTCTTCACAAAACATACACACGGCTCCCCATTGCTCTCTCTCTCTTTCCTTCTCTGTCTTCACTGAAATCTCTCGCCAGAGAGCATTCTTCTTTCTCACAGCCTTTCTCCCTCACTTTCTCTTCTCCCGGTTCGGCACCACAATTCCTCCAGAGAATTTCTCTTCTCCCCTCACCTCGCACGCACTCTGTCTGCCTTTCTTTCTTTCTCATAGAAGACTTCCTATATAAGTTCCATAAATCCCAAGCACCACACCAAACACCCATCACAAAATGCCATATGTAAAGGAAATGTTGTGGAGAAATCACAGCTAAGTTCACGAATTGGGATTTTCAATTATCTTCTCGGGCCGCTGAACCACGTAGGAGTGGACGGTGGATCAAAATTTCCATCACTGCAAGGGACGTCCATTTTCTCATATGCAGCATCCGTTATTCCACTTTTTAACGTCTGTCAGCCCCTTCGCTGTAAGAGACATCCGTTCCATAACAAGGGGCATCTGTTGCCTTCACATTTTAGATGTCCGGCAACCTCTAAGAGACATTTGTCAACTTCTTCGCCATGAGGGCTGTCTGTTCCTCAAATGAGGGATGTCTATTCCTCAATGTGGGACGTCCATTCCTTCTTAAAAGTCTTTCCTATTCGTTCCAAACAACACCGTCCCACTTAAATCTTAACGCCATTCCCTTTATTTCTATTTCGAATGTCCTTTGTCCATAAAGGACGTCATTTCCTTCCCATTTCCTTCTTCGCTCTAAATAATGTGATCCCACTTAATACTAAAACCGTATTCTATTCTTTCGTTTTGGACATCCCACTTTCCATTAGGGACGTCCCTCGCTTCCTAAAACGACGACGTTCTCTTTTCATTCCAAACGTCCATCCAGATAAAAGGGCATCCATTTCCCCATAATGTACATATCTGTCCCTCTATAAAGGACGTTGGTTTTCTTCTTACTTTGAAAACCCGTCTTTCCTTAGTGACGTCTGCCTTTCCCATAGGCATCCATCGACCCCTCACTATAAAGGACGTCCGTCCCACTGCAAGGGATGTCCGTCATTTGACAAACCTTTAGTTCTCTATTTATTGTTAATTCCTTTAGCATATAATGATTACACTAATGCCATTATCATCCAACTTAGCTCCAAATATCCCAAAATTATCACTGCCTTATTTCTACCAAAAATGCCACTGTTATAATTTAGCTAATGCCATTTTATTACCACTTTTCGCCACTGCTATCTTCTTTCCTTAATCCTTCTTCTACCATTTTAACCACTCCCCTCACTGCTTCAGCATCCTCTAAACCATAAACCACCAATTATTCCAACCAATTATTGGGGTATTATGTTCCATAATAAAATCATCCCTTACTTAATTTCGTTGTAGGAAATTTGGGTATTACACGGCTTCCTCAGCCATGTCTTGTTTTCTGTTGATGTGGATTCTCATTTCAATGGGGAGGTGTTTGTCGCTTCTTGTGTTGAATAGGGAATTCTCGTTTTAGTCCTTCCAATCTGGTTTTGTATTCCAGTTTGGAACTCTTGTTTGTTCTTAGCGTTGATTCGGGATTTTGACGTTGGTTTGGTTTTAGGTTCTAATGGTGTCCTAGGTTTTGGTGCCTTTTTTTTGACGGCGCGTGCGGCTTGTTGGCTAGACTTCTGTCATCATCGAGGTAGAGATTTTATACGTAGTTGCATTGCATCATGGTTTTCTAAGCTGTATTTTGTAAGTTGCCATATATGAAAATTCGACAAGGATTATTCGACAGCACATCAAATTTTATACTACGTATATACGTGAGTTTTACACGTTTACTTTACGTGCATGGTATTTCATGATATGTTATGATTTGATATGGGAGGATGAATCCTCTTGATACTTTGGATGGTCTCAGTGTTAAAGTATCATGACGATATCTTGATACATCTTATGTTGTGCGAAGATGTTTGGTTGTGCGCTATGTGAAACATGGGTAATAGGGCAGTGTTGATGTGCTCTTTGGATTTCAAATTCCTAAGCCTAATCAGGGTGTATACTATTATAATATAACAGTAAAGAAATAAGAGAAATAATAACAAAAATAGACACCAATAATTTTGACGTGAAAACCCAAATTGGGAAAAAACCACGAAAACCGAGTTTAGAAAGATCTCACCATGAAAAATAGGATTTACAATATTCTTCTAGAAGCTGAATATTCTAGACAATATTCACTAAGAGAAAAGTCTTTACTCTTAGATTTCACAATGTACACAAAACACCCCAGCTAGTTTTCTCACACTTTTTCGTTTCTCTCTCTCTAAATAATCCTCACTCTATTTTCTCTCTTCATCCTCTTCTCATTCTTCTTTTCTTTTTGGATGATCTCTTCATTTGCAGGGACTCCTTATTTATAGGGAGAGAGTCCAACAAGGTGACAAAACTTAGCAAAATCCAAAGATCATGCTGAGTCTATGCAGAAGGAAGAAATCTCTGCAATTTTTAAATAACATTTAAGAGGGGGTCCCTCATCATAATGGAGGGACACCCACTTCATACAAGGTGTAGAGCATGGCTTAGTCTAGAAGTCTTCCCATTTTTCGTGTCTAATAATATATTCATTAATTTTAGGAAAGTTAACAAAACAACCACTGAACTATGAGATTAATGACAAGTCAACCACTGAATAATTGTTGCTAACAACTTAAACACTGAACTATAGAAAGTGGATGAAGCAAATATCGTAGTTACATTTTTCATTAAAAAACGTTGTCGTTCCGCTACGGAACGTTGTCTTTCCACTAAATATATTTAAAATATTACTTTCTGCTGCAGAAAGATTACGAAAAGATTACTTTCCTCTATGAAAAGTGAGACATTGTTGATGAGCACTTGATGACGATGACGAACCAGGGAGAGGAAAGAGAAGATGGTGATGAGAACTAGACGGGTGAAATCGAGAGAAGGGGTGAGCCATGCCGACGTTCGACAACGTTTTCGGAAAACTAAAAATGTGGTAATTATTTTCGACGATGAGAAGACCATGCCAGAGCTTTCCGACATCGTCTTCACGGTAAGAGTGCTTCAATTATTGCAATTTTAGCATAAAACTAAAGTAGAATTATAATTGTAGAGAGTATATTTCGACATCGTCTTCACGGTAATGATTCTTTCAACAGGTAACTGTGATGTTAGCATCGTCCATTTTCTATAGTTCAGTGTTTTAGTTGTTAGCAAAAATTATTCAGTGGTTGACTTATCATTGACCATATAATTTAGTGGTTGTTTTTTTAATTTTCCTTAATTTTATTACTAGAAGAGAAAGGGAATAGAATGAATTGAGCTGGATATTTTAATGTGTGACTTTTGATTGGGAAAATATTTATGTTTGTATTTCAGGAAGATGTGCATCTCAGGAGAATATAGGCCTTGAGACATAGATTTTCCATTTCTTGGTTAAGACTCATTCCAAGTATAATTACCAAACGATATTTTATGAGATTTTAGCATGCACTTTGATAATTTTGTTGCTTCTATCCTAGTTCAAAATTTCTCAAGTTATAGTCCTTGTTGTCTACTGGATTTTCAGATGGGAGTGGACCATTAAATCAAAAGGCTTTACAATATTACAACAATCTCATTGATGAACTAAGCAGCCGTGGTATATGCATCAAATGCTTACAATTCAGATAGGGATCATAATTGAATTGTTCTACTTCTTTTGAAATAATAATTTCATAATTTTTGTCCATTGATTTTCTTAATTCTTGCCTAATTTTTCTAATCTCTTTATTGGACAGGAATCCAACCACATGCTATGTTGCATCATTATGATCTGCCTCAAGCACTGGAAGATGAATATGGAGGATGGATTAGTCGAAAAATCATGTAGACGTTTTACCACTTGCCTTCTTTTGTTAATCTCTTGTTACTTAAGAGTTACATTTTTAATGAATTTACAAAATGCAAAAAAGACTTAACGACTTATGCGGATGTTTGCTTTAGAGAATTTGGAGATAGGGTACGTCATTGGACTATTATGAGTGAGCCTAATGTGTTTGCTCAAGGAGGTTATGACCTAGGATTTGGGCCCCCTCAGCGATGTTCACCTCCGTTTGGAGTTGTTCAATGCTCTAGCAGAAACTCAATTACTGAACCCTATATTGTGTTATGGTCAAGCTTGGTCAAGCTAGAAGACTTGTCACAAGCGAAGCACAAGGAAGAGGGCAGAAGAGTAATTCAACAAACGTGCTATCCTGCTAACATGGAAGATAGTTAAGATAGATTGAGTTTAAATAAAATTTGTAAAGAGAAGGAGGGCGAGCCGTTTTGTTATCTATTTTCCCTCTTCTCCCTTTCTTCTGAATTTCCCTCCCCTCTAGATCCTTATTCTCCTTCTTTCCCTTCCCTGAGTTCTTTTCTTCTCCCAACTGATAATTGTTATTCCTAAATTCAGCATTACAAAATAAATCTTCTATCAATTTATTTTTGTATTTTGTTGCCATAACAAATTGGTATCAGAGTAGTGACAATTCGATGGCAAAAACTAGATCAAAGGCAAATAATGAGACAATCAAGCGACTGGAAAATGAAATGAAATCTTACATGGAAAATGTATTCCATCGATTGGATGATTCTTATCAGAAGTATCACCACCTGGATCAAAGTCTCACAACAAAATGGATGCGCTAATGGCAACTTTTAATCAGTTGCGCTCCGTTCCACAACGAGCAGGACTATTGTTTGATCCAATTCTTGCTTCAAGCTCAACAGCTCCATGGGTGGCGGATGGTGTTAGACCTGTCCATCAATTATAACCATGAGTGCCTCAGATTGATTTTCCCTTCTTCATGGGAGATAATCCCAGAGAATGGTTGTGCAAGGCTAATAGATTCTTCACTATGCATCAAATATCTAAAGACCAATGCATCGCGATGGCAGAATTATATTTGCAAGATCAGGCTGATGTTTGGTTTGCTGGTCTGCCAATTATCCAAAAGCTGATTGGGATCTATTCACGATAGAAATTTGAAGGAGGTTCTCACCAATTGCGGCTGAAGAAGTCATTTAATTCTTTAGCAAGATAGTCCAATTGACTACAGTGAAGGAATATATTAAAAGATTTGAAACATTAAAAGCGTTAGTTCATCTTCGTTAATAGGTTCTCACATGACCAAACTCTATTTCATTTTGGTATTTGGAGGTGGACTGAAGGAAGAGATCCGGGCAATGGTTAAAATCACCAGACTGCAATCTTTGTCGCACACTTTTGAGGTTGTGCTACTACAGGAGATCACCATTATGGCATTGCAGAAATCTCAGTGGCTGACTAGATCATTTGTCGCTTTGAAATGGCCGAACAAACCTCCTTCCACGACATCAAGCTCTTCCGCCCTCGATCTGTTGGCCAATTCTGGTCCCAAGCCACAATGCTTTCATAAGATATCCCGAATGCAGCTCAAAAGGAAATTAGGGCTCTGTTTCAAATGCGATGAGAAATATACAATGGGTCACGTGTGTAAAAACCAATCACTGCACTACATCCTAGTAGACTCTCCTCTAACCTTTAACTCAACAAGTGAGTCAACTAAAGGATTAATTACTTCTGAAGACTCTGAGGTTATGGAAATCTCCCTCAATGCATTATCTGGTCAAACCGCCCACTCCACCTTTCGAATTACAGGTTGTATTCCTGTTTCTATTCTCATTGATAATGGCAGCACCCATAATTTTTTGGATAGCACTCTCGTTACTCTCTTACGATTGGAACTGGACTCCTCTCACTCTTTGCCAGTGACAGTCGCCAATGGCGATGCCATGATCAGTGCTCCTGTAAGCTCACCTATATTGTGGAGAATGCAATCTACAAAATTTTCTTTTTTTGTTCGTGCCTTACAGTTAATGGGAAGTGATATAATATTGGGAATAAACTAGATTAACCATGTCAGTCCAGTGACTTTTGATCTACCCAAAGGCTACTTGAAGATTTCCCACAATGGTCAAGAAATCCTTCTACATGTTGCCAAACCAGCAACTATCCTTGAAACTGTATCAGTCCACTTTTTTTCTTCATGGGTGCAACAACAACCTCATTATATTGCTGATCAAATTTCACTTATCTCTACCGACAATGACCAGATGACCCCCCATAATATACAGCTCCTACTGTATGATTTCAAAGAGGTTTTCAATACTCCACACGAGCTGCCACCTCTGCGTCAACACGATCATGAAATTCTACTTGTTGATGGTCCAAACCTTTTCGAATGCATCCATATCACTGCCCGTTCACACATAAGTCTGAAATTGAAAGGCTAGATACAAAGTGATGTGCCCCAAGGTTTCATCACCTGAGCTCGAGCCAGAGGCTCCTTTATTTTCTAACTTTTTATTTATTTTGTAGGTGTTTCTTCTCTAGACACCTTGGAGGAGAGTTTTGATCAATTTCACAAAGAGGATTTGGTGCATTTGGAATAGTGGATATCATGCTTATCATAGAAGAAATTGTGGGCTTTCTTTTTCCGTCTAAAATCTGACCACCAGGTGTTCAAGGGCAATTTGGCAATTGGGAAGACTTCCTTTCACATTTAGTCCTTCATACATTTTGTAGCCAACACATAGAGCTTTCCAAAATGGTATTTGGCGTTACATTTGGTGTTTGTTTGCTATGTCCAACGTCCAATTTTTAGAGGCACAAATCCAACCACGGAATTATTTAGTGTGTTTAATTTTGAGGTCATTTTTGTCATTTTCTGTTTAAGGTTTCTTTTGTAATTTGTCTTTTGGGGGCAACCTTGTAATTTTACCATTAGAGAGATATTTTATCCTCTCTAATGAACCCTAATCGAATTTGATTTGGAAATTTTGAAGATTTGAAAAGAAAACATTGTTTTCTCTCTTTGGTGTGAAGACCGTGGAGCTCTCCCCTCCTCTCGGCCGTTTCTCCCATTTGCTTCAACTCGATCTTCTTGCTGCTTCTTGATCGAGTTGAGTGGCTGCTACCTCTTCCAAACCACTCTTATCTTGTTGTGGTCTATTGTGGAGTGAAGGTAGAAGAAGCTCCAACCCCCTTGGAGAGTGCCCATACGTTCGGTAAGGCCAAGTATAGTCTCCCCCTCTCCCATTGGAGGTGTGTGGACTCCTTGGGTTTCTTTTCTGTTTTTCTTGCTGCTTTTCGAAGGTGTTCTTGGACTTCTTATTGTTCTCTGGATATTTGTGGTTTTTGGGGTCAATTATGGTTAAAGATTATTGATAAAAGAGTTATGATTGGAAGAAGCAAAGCTAGCCGAGAAACTGTTTCTGTGATAATTCTGTTTTTGACTTGCGATTTGTGTCTGTTTTTTGTGCCTTTAAGTTTGTTCTTTTGCGCTCATCTTTGGCAGAATTATTCATCAAATTGTCATTGTTTTATCCTCCAAATTTGGTGCTTAAAGGCTGTATGCTCACTGAGTTTTAGGCGTTTGAATTTGAGTCGCCAAAACTGTTTCATAAAACACCCTAATTCCGTGGGCTGTCTTTTGTTGATCATATCTGGTTATTCTGATGGACTTTGGAGCTAAATTTTTGATATGATTCTATTTGGATTATTGAATTAAGCTCCTATTAATTTGAGTTCCTAATTCAATATGGAAGTTGGGTTTTGATTCATTTCAATTTCAGTGGACAGATTCTATTTTCCCAGATCCTAATCCGAGTTTGGTTTTCTTGAAAACGTATCTCCGTGATTATAACGAATTTGAAGCTGGATTTTGGCCACCACTCTCTTTAAGTTGTTGAGTGCTTACCCTAAAAATTCGAACTCAAAAGGATATAGGCATTTGATGTTTCATCTGTTTGAAAATTAGAGCTCAGATTTATCACTAGTCAATTTACAGATTTGGCATTTTTACACAACTAGAGTTTTGGGATCTAGCACAAAGATGTTAGAAGATGGAATAATCACGGCTAGTAACCGTCCATTCACATCCCCTGTTCTGCTAGTAAAGAAAATGGATGGTCAATGACAATTTTGAGTGGATTATTGCCAACTCAATGCCATCCCATTAAAGACAAATTTCCAATGCCACTGATCGACAGTCTAATAGATGAGTTACATGGTTTAGTCGTATTTTCCAAGATCGACCTCCGATCAAGCTATCACCAAATCAGGGTTAAAAAGACAGGCTACTGTAAAATAGCTTTCCGCACTCACCATGGTTTATACGAATTCAAAGTCATGCTTTTTGGCCTCACCAATGCTCTAGTAACCTTTCAGTCCTTAATGAATTCTGTTTTTTGGCCTCACCTCAGAAAATTCGTTCTTGTCTTCTTCGATGATATTCTGGTCTATAATTGTAATTTGGAGGATCACTACTCACATCTTCGTTCAGTCTTGCAACTACTACATGATAATACGCTATTTGCAAAACTAAGTAAGTGATCATTTGGCCAATCTAAGGTTACTTATCTAGGGCACATTATTTCCAGTCAGGGTGTAACGACCCGATTTTTATTTACTTTAAAATCGCATGAAATTTAAAACTTTTTCTTTTAACAAATCAGAGTATTCTTTTTCTATAAAACCAGGGCATTAAAACTCTTTACTCAAAACATTTATCAATTGTAGATAAAGTAATAAAATCCATTTTATAAAACGCAGCGGAATTAAAATGAAGCATTAAGAAATAATTTACAAACCCTTTTTACAAATAAATCCCCCTTTTTAAATTCTTTAGCCCAACCAGCCACAAGATCCATCGTGCAAATACTCCATCAATGGCTACAATCTGTTCTCGAAAAAACAATGAGCCTAATGCCCAACAAGAATCAGAATTTATGCAATGCGAATGATGCGTGACCACACAATACATTACAGAAGAGAGTCGTATCTCTTTTGGAAGTTAGGGTGGAATACTCCTAGGGTCACGTGGCTGAACCATTTCATTCAGATGGGAAGATATATCCATCGGGGGTGTTCCACATGCCGGTATCCTCACTTTTGTTAAAGACGTTGGGGGTTTCAGAACGGGGTAAAGGTGAACCCAGCTTCCACATAGCTAACTCTAAACCTACCACTCCCTACGTGGGAGGAATACTACTATATGGAAGTGTCACCGATCACCCGAACCTCCACACGCCTATTTACGTGTTTTAGGTATGACATACAACGTATGAACAATTTCATAAGCCCTATGATAATGCATGAATGCCACAGAATAAATCATGGGGAAGACAATATATATTAAAACACAATCAACTTTAGTTATACATGCATTTATAGGTTTAATTTAAAAACACACTAGTCTTATCACAGTCGCTAAGTTGAAGCAAGAGTTAAGAGAAAACAAGCAACTCAAATTTCTTAAGGTATTTTATAACCATTATGAGCATTGAGCAATAAGGAACCTATCCAGATCCAAATTAGAACATGAAGTCCAATTTCACACTCCCATTCAATGATGCCAATAACGAGCTTAAACAAGAGAAACAGTTTATGATGTTTAGATTTTCCATGCGCAGTTAATGGGTCTTAATAACAGCAATTTAAGCTCCAAAGTTAAATTCAATTAAGGTCTCCATTCATCACTTAACAGTACCAAAAATCTAGGATTGCACGGAGTAATACTTACAACTATCCACATTGACAACTAATATCATTATATCAACAAACCACATGCTTCATTTGATCACAGTCACATTGGCAAGGATTTCAAATGATAGACAGCCCAATTTCTAACTATTCCACAAGTTCAGATTTTCTTCATATGAACTAACAAGTGTAGTAGTTTTTCCTGCCATTTAATCAATCATAGTTCAACAATGTAATACACAAACCCGTAGTGTAGGGCCATCCATTGGCCAAAAAAATTCCAATTCTTACCTCAAGCTTTCCTGCAGTTTAACACGATGAAACAATGGTGAAATCAACAACACAACAACAATGTCTTTCCAAGACTTTCCCAGACTCCCAACGGTTCCTAAACAAGAATGACATTAGAATTTAAATCTCACACTCCAAATCAATGTACCCTTAACAGTAGAAGATCCCAATTAAGCCAAATCATGAATTCCAAATTCAAACCTTACCCTGGAATCTTCACCGTGAAAATCCAATCCTAAACAGTTCACAACTTTACTTCTCAGCAAGGTGACTCCTCACACTTCAAAATTTCCAGACTAGAGTATACAGGGGAACCCTTACCTCTTATAGACGAGATGGAGAAGGAGAAGCTAGCAGGGAAGAGATAGGTTGCAGGGATAAGGGCTGCAAGTTGCTCCAATCAAGAAGGAAGTGGTCCAATGGGAGGGCTCCATGTGGAAAAGCTTCCACAATCTCAGAAACGAGCTGGACATCGCAGGAAGTGACTGGAGGGAATGCCTTGTTGATTTCAACAAGAAATCGGAAGAGAGAGACGATTTTAAAATGGGTTTCTTGGAAATCCCCGATGTTGCGGATGAGTCAAGTCGTCCGCAATACTCATCCGCACCGTCCGAAAGTCAATTTGGGACGAGAAAATGCATCATCAGCCTTTGTCCATAACGTCCGCAGGTGCCTTGCGGACGTGAAATCTCGTCCACATGCAGCGTCCGCAGTCGTCTGAATTGTCCAAAAAATTATCCAGAGTAAAATCGGACGATGGTCTTCTTCGTCTGCGTTTTTTCGCTACCGTCCGAATTGTCCCAGAATTGTAGAGATTCAATGCAGACGTGAACCATCCTTATCCGCATCGTCCACATAGGCGTCCGAAATTCCACTGTTATGCATTTTTCCTTAATTTCCACACTTAACTTATTTTCCCAATGATAACACTATACTTTTGTGAGCATAATTGACACGTACCATCGCATAATGCGATACACCATTCACATATTAAAATCATCCAGATTTAATACATTATCAAAAAGGAAATATATTTTCGGGGTATTACATAGGGTGTAGCACCATACCCCAACAAGATATCAGCTATGATAGAATGGCCATGTCCGACTCATATTAAACACTTGCGTGGGTTCCTCGGTCTAACAGGATATTATAAGAAGTTTGTCTGAGGCTATGGCAGTCTAGCCAAATCTTTGACGGACCTTCTTAAAAAGGATGCCTTTCACAGACTAAAGAAGCTGATAAGTTTTCTAGGCTCTTAAAATGGCGACGTTGAGTGCCCCTGTTCTCGCATTGCCGAACTTCTCTGAAAAATTTGTTATTGAAATAGATGCCAGCTATGGCGGGATGGGTGCAGTACTCTCACAAAATAATCACCCGATGGCCTTCATGAGCAAGCCTTTAATTCCTGAAATCTAGGCTATTCAATTTATGAAAGGAGCTTCTTGCTCTGGTCTCGGTAGTTCAACAATGGCACCAATACCTAGAAGGTAACGAGTTTATAATTCAAACTGACCACCATTCTCTTAAGTTTTTGTTAGAACAAAGAATCGCTACTCCATTACAGCAGAAGTAAATCACAAAGTTATTGGGTTTAATTTACTCTATTCAGCATAAAAAAGGAAGTATGAACAAGGTGGCAGATGCCCTTTCACGTCGAGATTCTGAAACATTATCTTGTCAGTAATACCCCGACTTTTCATAACGGGATTTAATAAGGATAATTGAAAAGTAATTGGGGGTATTCGAATTAATCATATAATTATCAGGGTATTACCAATGGCGTATTCAGTTGATTATAATTTAAGGAAATTTATTGGATTTTAATTAAGGTTACAGTAAGAAGATAATTAATGAGGAGACTAAATGGGGGAATTAAAAGTAATGAAATTAGAATTTTAAAGGGGATAAAATGGAAAGGAGAAATTAAAAGGAGATAGAGGAGTTGAACCGGTTTGGTCTGATTGGCTGGGTTGGTTCAGGATATTAGTTGGTTGGTCCGCTGAAATCAAAAGGGGAAGGTGAAATTAGAAATTTGGCTTGGCTTGCTAAAGAGAAAGAATAGAAGGAGAGATATGAGCGATCGGGAGAAATGGAGGGAGACCGGGACGGAGAGCAAGAGGGACGATACAAAGGAGAAAGCTTGGGCTCAGGCTTGGGCACTGGTGGCTATGTCGAGAGGGCGAGCTGCTGCGGACTGCTCGGGGGTGACGACGTGGTGAATGACTAGGGCTTTGCGGGTTGGTTCGGTACAACTCAGGGTCGAGGTGAGTTGCATTCGATTGATGTTTTGTTGGTTTCAGCTAATTGGCGACGATTGGTAAGGACGAAATGGCGACGGCGATCATGGCAGCGAGCAGCGCGATGAACCGCTCGGCAAGGGGAGCGTCGGTTCATGATGGGCTTGTGGCCCGGTCTCGGTTCGGTCCAAACCAGTCCGCTGGTTCCTGCTTGGTGAAGGACGACAGTGTGCAGTTCGATTGCAAGGCGTGGGCGACGAAGATATGGCTGAAAAAACTACACCCATCGCCTGGAATTGTGGGATAAGTTGTTAAGCATTTCAATCATTGCCGTGTGTATAAATACAGGAGATTGTGTGAGGGATCTACTGGCGATTCCTTTGTGAACCAAGGTATGAGTGAGCAACTGTGAGGGACTCCTCGGGTGAAGCATGGTCGGGAGGATTTGAGGAGATTAAAGGAGAGTATTCGGGCATTTTGAATTGCAGAGAAGTGAAAGGGGAAGCAGAGCGTGAGTGAGTAGGTTGTGGTCTTAGGTGTGGGCTTCAGTCGACAGTGTACAGTAGGGCATGGGAGCTCCCTGTTCTCGGGTCTCTATGGAGAGAGCAATTCCTTCGTTCCTTATTATGAGTTTTATGTGAAGAGTGAACTGTAGGAAATAATTGAAATATGGGTGTGATGCTCTGCTTTGTTAGTCCTTATTGTTGGATTGAAAAGCCGGTTAATAATCTGTAATTTTATCACTGACTGGGGATATCGTGTTGTGCACGTTATGCTCTATTTGTTGTTGGATGTCTGCTGCTGTAATGAATATTTATTATGGAATAAAAAGATGAGAAGTGCAGGGCATGGTTGTTTGATTGTTAGCTCTGTACGTTTGGATGATTTTGTTGATAGCCATTAATGAGATTTGTTTTCTATAAGGTTTGTGCTCACCATATTGGTGTATGAACTCCAAGCTGTGAATCTGTTTTTGGGTGTTATATTTTGTTAGTGGAAGGTTATGCTTCTGTGATATTTATGCTACTGGTTGTGGGATGATTTACCTACTGTCATATAGTCCGATAGTGAAGCATGAATATACTCTGCGATTTGGTTTTTATTGCGAAACTGTGATATTATGGGAGCAGTCTCTATTTTATTTTGTACTCCACTGTTGGTATTGATAGATGATTTTAACTGCTGCACTTCTATTTGAATGATGTTCTCAGTTAAGATGGAAATATGCTCGGTCGGTTGCTGCTTCTTGGTTTGAGAAGTGATGCGTTTTATTAAAGTTCTCTTTATTGTTGATAATAGATATGCTCTGTTAATTGTGAGTAGGAAAGGTTGAGTTGAGGAAAGTGTTATTCTATTAATTTGGAAGTGCTTTCTCCTGAGGATTATATTCTACAATTGATTTGGTTAATAATATGTTCTCTGTTGTTCGATTAGCCACTGCTCTGTCGATTATTTAAAATGCTATGTTAAGAAGCATGTTGAGTCATGGAATATGTTAATTGCCCTATTGATGATATGTAAAGAATAATTTGGATATTAATATTGGGCGTTGGTATTTTTGGGTCTATAATCTATTGGATGAGTTATGTTCCTTTTGGGGTTTTAACGGGTTTCTAGAACTATTACACAATTAGTTGAAACTAGATTATGAAACTAAGCAATGAATAAGAATTAAGGATAGGAAGAGACGTTGAGATTAATAAGTTGATTAATTGATTAGATTAATGATGTAATGACCCAGTTATTTATTTGCTTTTAAAAATGCGTGAAATTTAAAACTTTTATAAAATGACTAAAATCTTTATTAAAACCTTTTAATTTGAAGTCAGAGTTCTTTTCTTATAACCGAACCGTTAAAATCCTTTTACTTTGACTCGTAACTCAAATCGTTATAAACAGCAGAAGACTGATTGATAAAATCCTTTTTCTTTAAAAACGTAGCGGAAGCATGAATAGTTCATTTAAAGACAATGAATAAAGTGTTACTTTATATTTTACAAAACTCATTTCTCTTTACATTCGTTAGCCTAACCAGCCACAAGTCTCGTCCGTGCAAATCCTTCATCAGTTGCTCCTTAATCTGTTCATCATATTCACTCGTACTCGTACCTACATCGCAAGTCGTAAACTATGAGCCTAACGCTCAGTAAGTGATAATACCTAATATGCTAGATGCTCATACTGTGCCCTTTTAAAAAACATATGCAGTTTCTATTCTCATCTTTCTTTTTATCTTTTATCTTTTACGTTTTAATCATTATCTTTCTGTTTTCTGTTCTGACCCGACACCTCTGGTATAGCAGCAATGACATAATCCGAAAGCCTGCTAACAATTGGTCGATCTGTCCCGGCATGATCCAGGGACCTTGCAACCGATATGAGCGACAATGGCATAATCCAAAAGCTAGCTAGCGGCAATGACATAATCCAAAAGCCCGCTAGCGACCGTGCCCACTAAGGACTGAAACGACCTCACATCATATCGTTGCATTTTCTTTACTTTACTTTTTATTATTTATCATTCGTTTATCATCTATTTCACTTTCCATGGTAAAATAGATATTCCTACAGCCCAAATGATGGTAGTCCGCTTCGGGTGATCAGCTCTCAATATCACCATACACTAAGTATGTGTAAGCATCCCCTAAACCATTCTTTAAAACCATGCATAAAAATTCATTTTCGTATTCTTTTGAAAACCATGATGCATGATGCTCGTGAATGCATACAATTTCTAACGTATAAATAAGGAATATAAATAAACACTCAACGTGCGATTCATATAACGTGCTATAAAAACTGTAGACATGCTGTAAAAATAGTAAACAATGAAACATACTATGAACAACTGTAGACATGCTTTAAAAACAGTAAACAACGAAACGTGCTATTAACAACTATAGACATGTTTTTAAAACAATAGACATGCTCAATAATCTACCAATCTAATAAAGCGGTAAACAACGAAATATGCATAGCCTATTCTTGCGATGTAGGGGCCGAAGACCAAAGCACACGTATCACTTACCTCGTTTCCTTAAAGCGTTCAACACTTAATGCTATCTTTCTTCCTTTTTAGTACATTCACAATTAGAAACATTTATTCATTAATATGATCAATTAATCCACTTATTAATCTCACCGTCTTTTATATTCTAATTTCTTATAGGTTACTTACTAAAATCTCCTAAATGAAACCGCTTCATTAATTACTACTTAGCTTAATAAATTAATCTCGATTGATAGTGTCTAGAAACTAAGTTCAACACATAGCGAAGACCAACGTAATTCCATCAACAGATTACAGACCCATAATTACCAATGTAATTTCACCCATAATTTATCGGCCCATAAATCAACGCCTAATAATAATATCCAGATCAAGACATTAATCCAATTATTGAACCGAATCCAAAACCAATAGATAACCTAATAATTCACATCACAGAATCGAGTAGCAGAACAATAAACTCATTCCATGAACATGTTTATCTATAGTGACTGACATGAATGGCTAGACAAGATTAACAAAATAATATCACCCAACACTATCAATCAAGCTCAACAGATTATTATCCAAACAAAATCATCCAACATATAATAAAAGGGACATACAGAACAACCCTTCAATACTGCACAACTTCATATTCCAGACCACAAAACAATCGACTCCGATAGTTATATATCATTAATTAACATTCAGAATCAAAACTGTAACTTAACAATAATTATCCAGGGCATCACAACCAATATTATTTCTAACAGATTATTGATTCCAAACAGTTAATCATTCCTACAGAGCATAAAACCCAATAGTGTACATCCACACACCAACAGAGAACATTATTAACACATCCATGTCTACGATTGCAGAACTATAAACCAAGCTGAACTGTAATCGGCCAACAAAATCCAAGACAATACCCAAACAGAATCCAAATAACTAAACAGCAGAGGAGAAACCTCACCAACAGGGCACCCGAGAGCAGGGAGTTCACCCTTCACAGTTCTCAGCCAGCATTCCAATTCCAGAGAGCTCCACCTCCATTCTTCTACACACGGCTTCACAGGGGAATCGACAGAACAATTATCTTCTGTCATTTAATCTCCTCACTCTTCTGTCCTTTTCAAAAACAATCACCCGAGCCATACCTTGACGTCACCCCGGCCATGCCCTTACACGAGAGGCTATCTCCCGTTTCTCCAGTATTTCACGTTATCATCCAAGTGTGGTACTAGCTAGAAGAAACATGAAGACTTGTCTTCATAGCCAGAACCAAGACTGAACCGGGGTCACCTCATGACCGGATCACGCACCACAGCTGGACCGCCGATCATGGCTCGTCCCAAAAATCCCCTGCCTTCACCAAATCGCCCCTGCATTCCATCACTACCAATCCCAAACGCAATACCAACAAATGACAGGGAATCAACCATGACTAACCTCAGTTCAGAAAATCGTAGCCCCAAATCGCGATTATAATCGAGCCAAACGAACCCCTGTCTTAGCTAGCTCCGCACGATTTGTGCCCACGGTTGCCGCGCCGACGACCATCAGCCCACACCCGCTTGGAGTCACACACCAAACCCGAGCTGAGCTCCATCGTCGTCGTCCCTCGCTAGCCCTCTTTGTCGTTCTCTCTCTATCGCGCTCGGTCTTCTCTCCCTCTCTCCCATTTTCTTTCTCTCCTAGCCAATGGCCACAGGGCATATAAACTCCAGACTGAACCAACAAGCAATGAACCGGACCGGCCAGCCATCAACACAACACGAATCGGTTCACTCACCATCATCTCTTTAAATCAATTTAATTCATTAAATCAACACTTATTTTAATTCCTCATTTAATCTTCACTTAATATTCACTTAATCTTCAATTAATTATTCTCTTATCTCTTAATCCCAATTAATTCCGACTTATTTAAATTCTTCTCTTAGCAAAGAATGAGCACTTCAGATTTTCGGATCGAGCCAAACCAAACCGGTTCAATCTATATTTCTCCCCTTTAAATTCTAATTCCATGTAATTATCCAATATAATACTCCCCTTAATTAATACTAATTATCATTCAATAAATTCTCATAAATTATAATCTAACGAATACGTCTTTGGTAATATCCCGATAATTATCCAAATATCCCTAATTACTTTTCAATTATCCTTATTAAATTCTGATATAAAAAGTCGGGGTATTACAAATAATTAAGCGTTGTTAAATTGTGAAGGTATAAAAAAAGAAAGGAAAAGATAACAAATAAGTGTTGAGTGCTTCAAGCAATTGAGGTAAGTGATATATGTGTGTGTTTTGGTCCTTAGGGCCCTATATCGCAAGAATAGGATATGCATGTTTGCTTGTTTATGGCTTTAATAAATGTTGAGCATGTCTACAATATTAAAAGCATGTCTATAGTATTAATAGCATGTCTACAGTTTTAATAGCATGTCTACAGTTTTATAAGCACGTCTATTGTTTTATAAGTATATCTATTATTTGATCAGCATGTCTATCATTTTAAATAGCATGTCTATCGCTTTATCGAGCATGTTTTGTGAATTGAATGTCAGGTGTTTATTAGATTTCCTTAAGTATTGTATGCATTCACGAGCATCATGCATCACATTTTTCAAAAGAATATGAAAATAGGTTTCCATGCACGGTTTTGAAAAGGAAACAGAAAACGAAAAGAAAGTACGAACGGACGATTAAGAAAAAAAAAGAAAAGGTTGGTCCAGATAAGTAATGCTCGACAACCCAAGTAATAAAAGATAAAGGTTCTTGTGGTCCGGTAGATCAACCCGGCACATGAACAAAAGATAAAGAAAAGATAAAGGTTTCTGTGGTCGGTAGGTCAAGCTCGACACAGGAACAAAAGAAAATAAAAGAATAGAAAAGTCAAGTAAAGAAAAGAATATGAAAAAAAAAGATACAGATACGAAACTGAAACAAAAATGGATACAGAAATGGTACGAGCACAGATACCGAAAAGGAAACGGGAACAGGAACAGAAACGGAAACGGAAACAGAAACAGAAACAAAAACAAAAACGAGTTTCTAGAAATGGAAACAGATACAGATACAAATACAGATACATATACAGAAATAGACATGGGAACAGATACATAAACACGTACGATCATAGATATCGAAACGGATACAGAAACAGGAACGGAAACAAAAACAGGAAGAAAGTACGAAAGTGTGAAAAGATAAAAGATAAAATAAAGAAAAAGAAACGAGAAACTACATACGTTTTTAAAGTGACACAACATGTGCATCTGGTATTTAAGTTCTATCACTTATTGAGCGTTAGGCTTATAGCTTGGTCTTGCGATGTAGGTACAGGCACGAGAGAAAATGACTAATAGATTAAGGAGCAGCTGATGAAGGATTTGTACAGGGGAGTCTTGTGGCTGGCTAGGCTAATGAAGTTAAAGTGAGAAAAGAGTTTTGTAAATGTAAAGCAACAATTTATTTATCGTCTTTTAAAATGAACGTATAGAATGTTTTATGCTTACGCTATTAATTGAGAAAAATGATCTTATAAATGAAGTCTTTTGTTATTAATAACGATTTAAGTAACGAGTTTTAATCAAAGGTTTTTAATGGTCCGGTTTTAAGAAAAGTACTTTGATTTCAATCTAAAAAGTTTTTAATAAAGATTTTCGCTGTTTTTATAAAAGAAAAGAAAAAGTTTTAAATTTCACACAATTTTTAAGGTAAGAAAAACTGGGTCGTTACATTGTCAGTCACACACTATGATTCAACTAGCTTGGATTTAGGAGGTTATCGATAGTTATGTTGAAGATCAGTGGTCTTCTGAGCTGATTAATAATATTCTCATTTAACTAATGGAGGAAAAAAGTTAACTTTTACAGACAACATTATTCGTTATAAAGGTAAATTAGTATTGGGCACTTCATGTCTTATTCGCCAGAAGGTACTTCAAGCCATTCATGACTCACAGCCAAGAGGACACTCTGGTATTCAGGCCACTCTTCACAAGGCCAAGCAATTCTTTTGGTTGCCAGGCATGTCGACAACAGTTCGCAACATTGTGTTACAGTGCCATACTTGCCAAAAATGCAAACATGAACACTGTCCTTACCTTGGATTGCTACTGTCTTTTCCAATTCTAATAAACCTTGGAGTCATATAGCCATGGACTTCATTGAAGGTCTTCCACTATCGGGTAAGGCAAACTGCATTCTGGTTGTAATTGATCAATTCACGAAATACGCCCACTTTATTGCCTTATCACACTGGTTTACTGCTATGGATGTTGCAACAATTTTCTTGGATAATATCTATAAATTGCACGGCCTCCCTCAACACATAGTCTTCGACATGGACAAAATCTTTGTTTCTCAATTTCGACAGTCTCTATTCAAATCGATTGGCACCCAGCTACATTTATCGACGACCTATCATCCAGAATCAGACGGGCAAACATAGCGGCTTAATCAATGTTTAGAGATGTACCTATGTTGTATGACGCACACACATCCCAATCAATGGTTTAAGTGGCTGCCTTTAGCGGAATGGTGGTATAATACAACAGTTCAATCTGTGACACAAATGACCTCATTTGAAGCTCTTTATTATTTTCCTCCTCCACAATTAGCTTTGGGGCCATATGTACAAACTAATATTGCTGCTGTTGATTCTGTACTCCGTGATAGGTTCCACACGGATAGATTGCTCAAAAAAAATATTACTCAAGCCCAAGCTCGAATGCAAAACTACGCTGACAAGGGTCGTATTGAAAGATAATTCGATTTAGGCGATTGTGTGTATCTCAAACTTCAACCTTACGGGCAAGTTTCTGCAGCAGATAGACAGACACAGAAGCTGGCTCCAAAATATTTTGGACCCTTTGAAGTGTTACAACGTATTGGACAGGTAGATTACAAACTTGCCCTTCCAGAATTAGCTCGAATCCATCCGGTCTTTCACGTTTCTTTGTTAAAAAAACACATTGGCTCTACACATGTCCCACAACTCACTTTGCCTTCGAAGTACACAAATAAAGAAAATAGATTGCCTCAAACTCTACTTCAGACTAGAGTCATTAAAAGAGGGGACTTTCTGGTTACGCAATGGTTAATTTTGTGGGAGGGTCATCCAATCTCAGATGCCACATGGGTAGACTCCTCTCGCATTATGGCTGAATTTCCTTCATTCCAACTTTAGGGACAAGGATTGTCTAACGGGGGTGCCTGTTACGATCAAGCTTGGTTGAGCTGGAAGACTCGTCGCAAGCGAAGCACAAGGAAGAGGGCAAAAGAGTAATTCAACAAACGTGCTATCCTGCTGAAGTGGAAGATAGTTAGGGTAGACTGAGTTTAAATACCATTTTTAAAGAAAAGGAGGGCGAGCCGTTTTGTTATTTGTTTTCCCTCTTCTCCCTTTCTTCTGAATTTCCCTCCTCACTAGATCCTTATTCTCCTTCTTTCCCTTCCTTGAGTTCTTTTCTTCTCCGAACTGATAATTGTTATTCCTAAATTTAGCAATAAAAAATAAATCTACCATCAATTTATTTTTGTATTTTGTTGCCATAATGTATTGCTGCTCATCATATGTTGATAGCACATGCATCGGCAACAAGATTGTATAAGAAAGAGTACCAGGTAATATGCTGTATTTCATATGTTTACACTTGGATTAAGCAACTATCCAATATTTGAATAAAAAATTTTTGTTATTGAACCAATGATTTCCTTATTTGTTTGTGAGTTTCCCATTGTTAATATGTGCAATTATGTACCATCTCTTTCTTTTTTCATCAATCATCTGTTTTTTTAGTCAATCTTTTTGGTGGTTCTTCTGCATTAAGAAATAGAGCTTCAATTTGATTCTTAAAATGCATTTTATCAAGTGTTTATATTCTTCTTTGGAATATAGGTTCATGGATCCATTGGTGTTTGGAGATTATCCCAATACAATGAAGGAATTTGTAGGAGTAAAACTCCTGACTCTTACAAATCGTGAAAGAAATCTATGTTGGTAGTTACAATCCAATGTGGCTTTTGGATTGTAACTGTCCACAATATGTTGTGGTCTAGTTTTCAACACAGTTTCCTTTCTGGAAACTACCCATACATTGCACCCCTTGACATGTAACTTCTTGATGGGAGAAATTTATAAATAGGGGTGTATTGCCATTGAAGGTTTCCTAATTCTGTAATCTCAATTCTGAACGTACACCATCAATTTGTGTAATACCCCGATAATATTTTCTCTAAGTATGCGATGTAATTAATTGTTGGAATAATTCGTATATTACGGTGCATGATGGTACGTGTTAATTTATGTCGATCATATATGGGGTAAATATTATGGAGTATTTAAAGTATGAAATTTTGATGTAAAAGGGTATACTTGGAGATTTCGGACGCATGCGGACGACACGAGGACTGGAGGCTGTGTTCAAAAACGCTTTGCTCGTTGTCCCCAACATTTTGGGACGATACAGGATGAGGTCTTGTGTCCCAATTTGTCCTTCAACGCGAGATTTCGGACGAGCCAGGACAAGAGCGGATGGTAGCGGACACAGAGAGTTTGAATCTGTCCAATTTTTTGGATAGTTTCGGACGCATGCAGATGAAGGCGAGGATGTCTTCCTTCGTCCAAAAATGTGACTCTGTCAGGGAATTGGGGAATTTGAACGAATGTGGATGAGGCAAGGACGCTTTCCCTCATCCGAAAACACCCAGTTCTGCGAAAATATAGGTTTTAAATAATGGAACATTTTGTCGTTTAGCCATTAAAATCCCACTAAAACGACAAAGCAATGCCTTCCCCCTCGCCTGGACAGCTCCCCCTCCACGTCGAAGTGTGTCCTCCCATCCCGGTTGGTGAACCACCGTCCTTTCTAGGTAAGGTTTCGTCTATTAATTGTCCAAGCTGAATCATTCTCTGCAATTTCCCTCTCTTCTCCGCGCATGAAGGAAACCTTGGAGTGTGTGTGTTCTGCTTGAGTTGAGTGGTGTGAAGTGTGTACCCGTTGGAGTGATAAGTTGTGCCTTGAGATTTAGCTCTCTGTCCTCGGGTCTCCTAGGTCAGCTTGGGCTTCTTTTAGGTAACTCAATCTTTCTTTGTTAGTTGTTGGTCTGAGCATGTTAAAGATAGATAGTATGGATGGATTGTTGAACGTAGGAAATGTTGAATTGATGTTCTGAATCAACCTGTTGGATGATAGAATATATATATATATATATATATATATATATATATATATATATATATATGAAAATGCTCTGTTATTGGATTAGTCTTCTATGAACTCTCTATAATGGATATCACAAACCATCTGCTTGGATTTAGTCACTGTCCTTATCGTTCTATGTGAACCATGAGTATATATTGGATTTAGCATTACTGTGTGGCTGTTAATGTCTCTGTTGATGATTAAGGATAAGCAATTGAACTACATGCTCTGTTATTTATGGCTGACTGCTGCTATGTTGTTTTGGATATTGTGATAAGTCTTTGGATTATGATAAGTCTGAATGTTGGTTATATTTGGTCGAGGAAAATATTGGATGTATGCTTTCTATTTCCTTGGAATGTATAATCTGCTGATAGTTTAAGTTGTGATAGGTTAGATTCCGTTTAGGTGTCAAAGGGGTTCTTAGAATTATTATACAATTTAGAATACAAAAAGGGAATGAAATTTATAAATTGTAAATGTTTTAATTATGAAGGTGTTGAAAAGAGAAGAAGGATAGCGATTAAGTGCTAAACGCGATAAAGCTTTGAGGTAAGAAATTGAGTAAAGTCGTTGGCTAGTGGAGGCCCTACACCATTAGCAGTGTTTTTCCTTAAATTGTTTTTTTGCATTTCTACTATGCTACCATATTATGCCTATGTTGTTCGCACATTATTACTTTAATCTCTAAACATGTTTAGGATATTAGCATATCATTTTGTTTCCTTTAAATTACTAAGCACGTTTATATTGTTATTGCTTTCCTTTTAAATTACTAAGCATGTCTATATTGTTGTTGCTTCCTTTAAATAGCCAAACATGTCTATATTGTTATCGCTTTCTTTAAATTACCAAGTATGTCTATATTTTATTGTTTCCTTTAAATTGCTGAGCACGTCTATATCATTATTATTTCTTATTTTGTTATTGTTTCCTTGATGAATAGATTGAATGACTTATAGTTGTAATGTTAGTATTTGCATTGACATGCATCATATTAATAGAAATAAGTAGAAAGTGCCGCCTCTGGGGTAGTATTCATATGTATTTGAGTGAGGAAAAAGATTAAAGAAAATATATGGAGAGTTGGTGAGTGGAAGGGTAGTTCGGATCTAGCCAGGTAGACAGATATATTTATACCTTTTCTACATTGGGTTACGAGAAGATAAGAACTGTACCTTTCCCTTGTCAGGACTGCGAGACTGTCTACTATAGGTGGTTAGAAACCGAAAACAGACTCCCTCTCTGTTACGGATTTCTCCAATCTCCCGCTCGATGTACGAGTTATATAAAAACGTAAAGAAAAGAACGGTTAGGGCGGATCCATTCTAACATAATGAGTTAGAGACATACATCATATTGCATATCTCATTTCTTACAGGGCCTCAGGCTCACAGTTTGCTAATGGTGTAGGTACACGCGAGAGAACAAATAAAGAAACAGTTGATGAGAGATTTGCACGCGCAAGACTTGTGGCTGGTTGGGCTAAAGAAAGTAAAAGAGAAAAATATTTTGTAACTAACCTGTAATAATTTGTTTAGTAATCTTTAATTGAATTATTTACGCTTTCGCTATGTTTTAAGAAAATATTTTATAACTATAGTTTTCCACTGCTTATAACGATTTCCATAACGAATCAACAGAATGGATTTTAACGGTCCGACTTTTTAGAAAAAGAACTATGATTATATTTTAACAAGGTAAGAAAAACCGGATCGTTACAATTCGAGATTAAAAGGATTAGAAGAAATTCTTTAGAGGACGGAAAACAGTTGTCCCTGATTTCAACAACAATGGCAGGAGGTATTTTCGAATTTATTTCGCATTGATCTAAATGCTTTAATTTTGATTGATGAAGCATGTTCAAAATCATAAGAAACTGTCGGGTTTTGAAGCAGATCCGACTTCGGGTCAAACTGGGTCACGCAAACCCGGCTAAAGGAAGAAGACGACTGCGAGACGACATGTAGGTCTCGAATAAATTTAAATTTATTAAATACTTACCTTCTTGTTGTTATTTTAATATAAATTGCATAAACAATCTAGTCAAGGGTGCTTTCGACTTCATAGGAGTGATACATTATACGAATGTTTATATCAAAGATAACCCACCAGTCTGAGCATAGAAAGTCGAGACTACACTGCTGATATGGGAGTGCAACTAATCGGGGGTGAGCTACTATATACTATGATACAATCAATTATATTTGTTTAATGAAATGATTTCCATGTATGTATTTATTCAATTAGACTCTTTTCTTTGATTTTCTTCTTTTTTCCAGTCAAATATTAAAAACATATCTGCTGCTTGCAGTTAAGGTTGGGCCTATTTATTGATCAAACTTGCATATGACTTTGTAGCGCTTGATCCGACCAATTCTTCCTTAGCTATTGAGGTGAGCTGTGTGTTGTTGAATGTGGTTGGTTACTTCTTGGAGCACTTCATTGCATGATTGCCTGGCTTTGTGCTGTTCAGTTACCTATTGAACCACGGGGTATGCGAGAGTCTTTGGAGTACATAAAGCAAGTATATGACAACCCCACTTTATACATTTACGAAAATGGTCTCTCTCTCTCTCTCTCTCAAAAATGCACACATATATTTATGTCTTCCTATTGTTGAGAATCGATTCATTTTTCGAGTTAGTTCTTAGTATTTTTAGTACAACTTCCACTGTTTGTGCGTCAACCGAACACGATTAGAAAAACTCACCCCATAAACGAATGAAAGCTTTGGTTGGTTGAACAAAAGATTACTAAGTAAAACTAGCATGGAAAATCTGTTTAACTTTTCAAACTATTGGTTTTAACACAAAGTATATGAAGTTCCGGGACCTTGAGGAAGAAGCAACAAACATAAGTCAATTTAGGCATCAATAATTATCGGCCAAATACGATCATTTAGATATTTTATCTCAACCAGCTGCATAGATATAAAGATCTCTGTTTCAGGTTTTCCTTTTTGTGTGCATTTTTATGTTGCTTGTCTTGTCAGGTCAATCAATGATACATAACTCAGACATTGGGAGATACTCCAAGAGTGATGTACTTAAAGTGCATACATTGGATCTGTTTTGGATGCTTTGAGGTAAATATTATTCACTCTACCATTTTTCAATTGATCATGTCTGAATTGTCCTGGAGATGGAAATTTTCCTTTGTTATTTGTCTGTCAAATGCTGAGAGAATTTGGTGGGCTTTTTATTGGAAACTGATGCCCATTTTTCTTAATACATTTACTGAATGTTTGCTCGTATCAACTTCTCTGCCAACTATGTGAGAAATTGCATGTTGATCCTCACATTGCGGGTTGTTGACAATGGCGACAGATTCATATCTGTCTTACTATCTACTAGAAAGCTCTATTTCAAAGCGAATGTATACACGAGCATTTGTATTTGTTCACTATATCTCAACCAGTGTATCTAATGCAATTGCCTTGTGTGTTTTCTGTTTTTTCTCTGCAATTTATGAGAAGGAATGGATCAAATACGAAAGGGTATTTCGGAAAAGGACCCCAAAGCTCTCTGCTACTTGGTACTTCCAGTTCTTGAAGGAATAGATTGTCATCACCATGGTTTCAGACTCTGAATTTGCTTACAACAATCAAATCTGCAGCGTCCTAGACTTGCTTTCGTTATGTGCCAGTCCTGTTCTGAATTGGCCTGTAATTACCTTCATGTTTTGTTTATTTGCAACTGAATAGAGCCGATACGATAAACTTGAATAATATTTCATTGAGAAGAAGAAGAGTTTTAACATGCTGCAGGTTTCAATATGCAGAAATGGTAGAAATTCGATAAATTCAATAATCAGGCAAAGTACACGACCACAATCAATATGTGCTTCACTGCCATGTCCAACGAGCTGGTAGTCGAATTGCCCTCCTTCTCAGATCGATGCAATGGTTTAACTAGAAGTAATTAGGCTAGGCAGAACCAGCCCGAACCAGCAAGTATACCTACTCCAGGCTATTCGATCTGGTACGAGCTGGTTGTACAATGTAATGGTGTTCTCAGTATCATAAAAATGACTAAAAGTAATTTTAATTTCTTTAAACAACCAACTTTTCTTCGTGTAAATCAGGCAAAGCAATGTCATCTCCCACCATACTAGAATAACGATCACTCAATGGTACACCAACCTGGGCAAATAATTCCACCACAGCAGGCAACCTACCATAGTACCTCTTCAATCGATCGGCCATAGGTTCGGTATTTCGAACATGCCACACGTACACCGGCGGAATCAAATCGTCGATCATAGCTTCTTGCCAAGCGTGCTGTCCATCTCTCATCTGGTGCTTGTAAGCTTGACAATTCCTCACTCTATGCCCTTTCGGCCCCACACTAACCTCCGAACAATAGCCGCAAGTTTGAACTGCATATGTCTTCATAAGTTTTTCTACTCCTGATAGCATTTTCTCCCATGCCTCCATTCCTCGAACGGCTGTGGCTGTTGAAAAAACACTCTCCATCAAGAAAAAAAATTTCTCGCAATGGGGATTGATTTCATGAAGAATCAGAGCCGATTCTTCGACAAGTGGTATCACAGCTTTGTCATCCAATGAAAGTTGATTGATCAGAATGTAATGAGTTGATTATTTAACACACCTTGTAGATGATCAGAATGTGAGTAGATCGACTTCTTGTCCTTGCTCCACCTGTTTTTCCTGCTCCAAAACCCGAAGGTGTTGATATCTTTTTCGACGGATTCATCTTTGGGAAACCTTTTCTCAAAATCTATGATCCTACCGGAAAGACTGTAGATCGGGACAGTCCTTCGCCTCGTGGGATACTCAGGAGCATCAACCCCGGCTTGAATACACAATTCCACAATTGCTGGAACTCGATCCACTTCGAGGCGCTCATTATGTGAAACGGCCCTTCCTACGCGATCATATAAATGGAAAGATTCTACATTTGGCAAAATATGTTCCAATCCACCTGGTTTCCAACAGTGCTCCTTGTGTGCTGCACTGCCTGCAAAATTGCATGTTCTAATCTTATGGGGTTGGTTACCAACATGAACCTCTCCACAAACACTGCAAACAGGAGGCAATAACACTAATTATTATTCTGAAAAATTAAGTTTTTCGAAGATTGTCATTCCCTGAAGCATAAATTAACTAAACAACAACAAAAACACACCATTTTTCTACAGCAAATAAGATCAGCATGAGAGTTCTCTTATGCAGTCTTGTTTCTTTCCTCACCGTTCCCAGCAAATATTAGAAGGAAAACCCTTCACCCACAGCTGGAACCAGTGACAACTAAAGGAAAAAAACTAGAATTATAAGTTTGAAAAAAAAAAAATCCTTTTACCTGCATGAATGTATGGTAGTGTTCTTAACAATGTTTGAAACAGAGGAATGTAGTTCAACTCTAAGTTCATAAACTTGACGAGCAATTGGAACCAAATGTTTCACCAACAAACCATTGTCGGGAGGCTGCAGCGAAATCTCCTGAACTTTATGTCTCTCCCTTTTCATCAATCTTGCCTCACGTTTCAGTTCATTTATGCTTCTTACTGATGGCTTTCTCTTAGAGTTGTCTAACTTCCACGGGGGAACGAGAGAATCAAGCCCAGTTGAGAAGCAAGTAAAGAAATACCTATTTACAGAAACCAAATCTGTAGAAGCATTGCTCCTGGTAATATCTTGCAGAAATATAATGTTTCGAGCTCTTCTTATCAACATTACAAATCAAAGGCATGGAAGAAAACGCAATCCTGAATAAATCCTAGGACAATATTAGATAAAGTAATGATTATAAAGGTGATCGATCTTCCGAACAGAAAGAAATTGACAGTGAAAGAATAAGTATGGATCGCTCAGAAATAAATTGAGAGAAACTGATAGATGGGGGGAACGGATTATATTCGGGCATAGAGAAAAAGGCCATCTCTGTTGTCTGTTTTCAACTCCTTCGTCTGAATCGACCTCTTCTCGCACGGACCTCATCTCCCTTCTCTTTCTATCTCTTTCATTTCTTCGATGCCCTAATTATTGCTCTCTCTACCTCTCTTTGCGAGTTGCCGCCGTAGAATCTAACCACTCCTGCAGCTCCCTCCTCCACGAAAGTGACAATTGAGTCTCTCTCAGTGAAATTTTTCCCCACTTTATGCCCTCATCATCTCGACGAATGATGTTGAAGAAATGTGGTTAGTTTGTCGTGGTGTCTGAGATCAATGTGTCATTGGGAGATTCCAAGCCAGCATTGGAAATGTTGAGCTATGAAGCCTAATTTTATTGTTTAGGATATTCTGGTAAATTTATCTATTTTCTTGAATTTCTATTTCTTTAGGTATATATAAAGATGTAATAAGGGTTTTAGAGATGAGAGAGAGAAATAGTGGGGGTGAGGCAATATCGAGAAACAACTTCTGTAACTCTGTTTTGATCATAGTGAGATCTGTTAGGGGCCAGTGGACGTAGCTCTCAAACTGAGAGTGAACCACTATAAACTGTGTATTTTCTATTTTCTGTTTTCTTTGATCAATCGTTTCGATATAAGTCGGATTAGAGCGTCTAATCTCAACACCCTCTAATCCCAACAACTGGTATCAGAGCTTCAGGTTGAAGTGGTTTCGATAATCAGAGATTGATTTGTCGAAAGTATCGAAGGAGGAACGAGTTTGTGATTTGATTTTGGAAATTAGAAATTGAAAAAGAAAAAAGGAAAATTGGAGCTGCCCGGATCTGCCCGTCGCCCGAAACCCTAGATCTGCCCGATTTCGGCTCCATCTCCAGCAAGCTGCGAAGATCTGCAACTTCAGCGCAGATCTGTTTCTTCCTAGTGAAGAAGAAACGAAGAGAAGAACGCCGCAAAGAACAGAGGATTTGTTCAAACAATGAAGCGCCGCTCGACCCTCATCGCGCCGCGTCGTCGCCTGTCGTCGGAGACAGAGAAGAAGAGAGCGCCGATCCGCATCTCCAGTGAGCGGCGCCCGATCTGAAGCCGTCTCGCGTTGCCATCCCGCGCCGCCGTCAGTCACTGACCATCGATCGTTGACTGTCCCAAACCGAAGCAACGAAGATTCGTCGACTGTTCAGCGAAGCTCCTGCACGATTATCCCATTTTTGGGGATTCTGAAATTTTTGTTCTTGGTGCAGGTTGAATATTTTGGGGAAAATATTTGGTGAATATTGATTGGATTATTTTTAGTATTGATAAAATGACAGGTGAAGACAGTACATACGGTATTAGTAAATTTGATGGAACTGATTATGCTTTCTGGAGAATGCAGATTGAAGATTACTTGTATGGAAAGAAGCTTCATATCCCGTTGAGTGAGAAACCGAAAAAAAATGGAAGATGCTGAATTGAATCTTCTTGATAGACAGGTTTTGGGAGTCATCTGATTGACGCTAACCAAAAGCGTTGCTCACAACGTTGCAAAGGAAAAGACCACCGCAGGATTAATGAAAGCGTTATCTGATATGTACGAGAAACCATCTGCAAATAATAAGGTACATCTGATGAAGAAATTGTTCAAGCTGAAAATGGCTGAAGGCACTTCTGTAGCAACTCATCTGAACGAATTTAATACAGTGGTAAATCAGTTGAATTCTGTAGAGATCGATTTTGGGGATAAGGTACGTGCCCTAATTTTACTGGCATCTTTACCAAATAGTTGGGAACCTATGAGAGCAGCAGTCAGTAATTCAATTGGAAGCTCAAAGTTGGTATTTAATGATGTGAGGGATCGGATTTTAGCCGAAGAAGTTCAAAAAATTGATTCTGGTGAAACATCGACGAGCTCAGTATTGAATGTGGAAAACAGAGGGCGAAATAGTAACAGGAATTCCAATCGGGGCAGAAGCATATCAAAGTCGAGAAATGGAAGGGGTCAGTCTAAATCTGGGAGAAAATTTAAGTGCTGGAATTGTGGCAAGCAGGGTCACATAAAAAGGGACAGCAAAGCACCGAAGAAGAACAATATTGACAAAAGTGATGGAGCAAATGCAGCAACTGAGAAAAACACAGACGTGTTGATTCTTTCAGTCGATAGCCCAATAGACTCATGGGTTTTGGACTCAGGAGCATCTTTTCATACCACGGCACACAAAGAATTACTCAAAAATTAGGTAGCTGAAAATCATGGGAAAGTCTATCTTGTAGATGGTGAGCCACTGGATATTGTTGGCATTTGGGACATAAAATTAAATACAACAAACGGGTCAGTTTGAAGTATCAGTAAAGTAAGACACGTTTCGGGGTTGATGCGAAACTTGATATTAGTGGGGCAGCTTGATAGTGAGGGTTACCATGTCAATTTCGGGACCAATGTTTGGAAGGTAACTAAGGGAGCAATGGTCGTTGCTCCAGGTCAGAAAACAGGAACCCTATACATGACATCTACATGCAGAGATACAGTTGCAATTATTGACAGTCAAAGCAACACAGATTTATGGCATTGCAGGTTGGGCCATATGAGCGAGAAAGGAATGAAAATTCTTGTCAAGGGTGGTCAGATTCCAGAGTTAAAGTCTGTTTAGCATCAGCTATGTGAGAGCTACATTCTTGGCAAGCAGAAGTGTGTCAGTTTCCTAAAGGTTGGGAAAGAGCCAAAGAAGAAGCAACTTGAATTAGTGCACACTGATGTGTGGGGACCCGCAGACATTTCCTCTCTTGGTGGATCAGTCTATTATGTGACTTTCATAGATGATTCAACAAGAAAGGTATGGGTCTATTTCTTAAAGAATAAATATGATGTTTTCAGTGTGTTCAAGAAGTGGAAGGCCCTGGTCGAAAATGAAACAAACCTGAAGGTGAAATGTCTAAGATCTGACAATGGAGGTGAGTATATAGATGCAGATTTTAAAGAATATTGTGCTACAAATGGAATCAAGATGGTGAAGACCATTCCTCGAACGCCTCAAGAAAATGGAGTAGCTGAGAGGATGAACAGAACGTTGAATGAGCGTGCAAGGAGCATGAGATTGCATGTCGGACTACCTAAAATTTTTTGGGCATAAGCAGTTAGCACAGCAGCATTCTTGATCAATAGAGGACCATTCGTACCTTTGAATTTTAAACTTCCAGAAGAAGCTTGGAGCGGAAAAAAAGTAGATTTTTCGTTCATGAAAGTATTTGGCTGTTTATCTTATATTCATGTTGATGATTCTAATAGAAGCAAACTTGATCCGAAATCTAATAAGAGTTTTTCATTGGCTATGGTGACTCCGAGATTGGTTATCGTTTCTGGGATAATCAAAATCGAAAGATCATACGCAGTAGGAATGTCATCTTCAACGAGAAGGTTCTCTACAAAGATGCAGTTGGTAACACTTCAAACAGTGGGAGTTCAGTATTGAAAGAGTCTACTGTGGTCAACTTCAGAGATTTTTCAGGAGAAGATACTTCGACTAGAAAAGAAGATCAGAGTATTATTGAAGAAAAAATTGATGAGAATACGGCTCCAAAAGAAAATTTGCAAACGCCAATTATAGAACCAAGACAATCATCCAGAATTAGAAAACCAACTCAGAGATAGTCCTCGTCTCTAAATTATATTTTGCTTACTGACAGAGGTGAACCAGGATGTTATGAGGAAGTCAAACAGTCAGATGATTTGATTGAGTGGGAGGCAGCCATGAAAGATGAAATGGACTCATTGAAGTCAAATGAAACCTGGAAATTGACTAAGTTGCCGAAGGGAAAGAAAGCACTGCATAACAAGTGGGTTTACCGGATTAAAGAAGAACCTGATGGAAGCAAGAGATTTAAAGCTAGATTAGTTGGCAAAGGTTTTCAGCAGAAAGAAGGCATTGACTACACTGAGATTTTCTCACCAGTGGTGAAGCTGACGACGATCAGAATTGCTTTGAGTTTGGTTGTGAAAGAAGATCTTTATTTGCAGCAAATGGACGTGAAAACTGCTTTCCTTCATGGTAGTTTAGATGAAGAAATCTACATGCGTCAACCACAAGGTTTTGAGGTAAAGGGGAAAGAGGAGTTTGTGTGTAAACTTCATAAAAGTTCGTACGGTTTGAAACAGGCTCCAAGACAGTGGTACAAGAGATTTGACAGCTTCATGAACAGTAAGAACTTCGTGAGATGTGAAGCCTATCACTGCTGTTACATTAAAAGGTTTGATACTTCCTACATTATACTGCTCCTTTATGTTGATGATATGTTATTTGCTGGAGCAAGCTTGACTGAGATTGACAGGCTGAAGAGGGAGTTATCTAAAGAATTTGCTATAAAAGATTTGAGTGCTGCAAAACAAATTCTTGGAATGAGAATATCTAGGGATAGAGGTGTTCTCAAACTTTCTCAAGAAGACTATGTAAATAAAGTTCTTAGCACGTTCAATATGCAGAATGTGAAACCAATTACTACACCTCTGGCTAGTCACTTCAAACTATCTAAAGATCAATCACCGTCGATCGAGGAAGAGAGGAGCTACATGACCAGAGTTCCATATGCCTCTGCCGTTGGTAGTCTTATGTATGCAATGGTTTGTACATGGCTAGATATTGCACATGTAGTGGGAGTTGTTAGCAGGTATATGAGTAATCCAGGAAAACAGCATTGGGAAACAGTAAAGTGGATCTTGCGATACTTGAAGGGAAGCTCAGGGTTTGCTTTATGTTTTCAGAAGTCATATTCTAGTTTGGATGGATATGTTGATGCTGATAATGGTGGTGATATTGATAGCAGTAAAAGCAGAACTGGGTATGTTTACACTCTCGGTGGTATCGCAATCAGTTGGGTCTCGAGGCTTCAAGATGTAGTTGCTCTTTCTAGTTGTGAAGCAGAGTACATTGCAGTGACAGAAGCCGCGAAGGAGATGATGTGGTTACAACCTTTTCTACGAGAATTAGGCCAAAACTACGACGGGAGTAAATTGCATTGTGACAGCTAGAGTGCCATCCTTTTGGCAAAGAACCCAGTTTATCATGGCAAGACAAAGCACATACAGGTACGCTATCATTTTATCAGATCCATTTTAGAAGATGGTGTGTTGGCACTTGAGAAGATATCAGAGAGTCGAAATCCAGCTGACATGTAGACGAAAGCTGTGACTAGTGAGAAGCTGAAGTTGTGCGCAACTTCAGTTGGACTTCTTGGATGAGATATGTGCATGATGCCGCTGCAGATGGAGAGATGATGTGATTAGTCCCCAAGTGGGAGATTGTTGAGTTATGGTGTCTAATTTTATTGTTTAGGGTATTCTGGTAAATTCACCTGTTTTCTTGAATCCCTATTTCTTTAGGTATATATAAAGATGTAATAAGGGTTTTAGAGATGAGAGAGAGAAACAGTGGGGGTGAGGCAATATCGAGAAATAACTTCTGTAACTCTGTTTTGATCATAGTGACATCTGTTAGCGGCCAGTGGACGTAGCTCTCAAACTGAGAGTGAACCACTATAAACTGTGTGTTTTCTATTTTCCGTTTTCTTTGATCAATCGTTTCGATACAAGTCAGATTAGAGCGTCTAATCTTAATACCCTCTAATCCCAACACGAAAATCTTCAAATCACTTGGACAAGATTGTATTTTTCAAGCATTGCGTGGCTGTGATGTGTACATGGAATGTGAAGTTTAAGTATTGTTTTCAAAGTTGCCTACTTTTGTATACGCATAAAATTGGGTAATACTTAAATCCAAAGTTCCTATCACCATGCATAATAAATATTGCCTTTTTATATGGACTCTAATTGGGCGTGGATTGCGTGTCCTCCTCAAACATCATTTCTCAGGAGAGACTCTTGGATTTTTATATGCTAATTTGTAGAGGATATCATGTTTGCGCTCGAACAACCCACCAAGCCTATAATCCTTCACCCAAATGAGAATTCAAATTATTTATTGTAATGAACCAGGTCTGATTTCTCTATATTGGGTTTCATTTTAAAATGCATTCTACGTGAGTAACACTTCCAATTTTTAAGACAAAAATAGGAAGCTCCGTTTATCAAACTAAGAAGCTGAAATAAATATCGATCTTTAAACCCTGGCCAATAAATCTTTATATACATTTTTTTTTTACAAATAACCACTTAGAGGCGTTGGTAATAAAATTCTCGTTAGATATAAGTTAGGCTACATACCAAGTAATATATATTTGGAAAATTAACACTACAGACCCTATAGTTTGCGATCAATGACAAGTCAAACGTTAGAGAATTTTTTTAACGACTAAAACTCTAAACTATGGAAAATTCTCGCCGGCGACCTCATAGTCACGTTTCCCGTCCAAAACCGTCGAGTTTAACACCTCAGTTTGGTCTTTGTCAAGTATCGTCAAACGGAGACGAAGGACATCAAAATTGGGACCAGGGACGTCCCTTTTGCCAGTTCGAAGAAGAAGGATGATGGCAGGCGATGGCGGAGACGAAGCTCATTGGCCGTTGGATTGCGGAATGTACAACCATGATTGAATTTGGCGATTCCCTAAGGCGACGGATGGACGACAATCCCTGGCCCTTGGATTGAGCGAGAGACGTCCCTCATCTGGATCGACGACCAGGATTGAATCTGACATCTTCCAGAGGAGACAGACGGACGACATTCCTTGGCCGTTGGATCGAGCAAGGGATGTCCCTCATCTGGATCAACAGCCAAGATTGAATCAGGAGTCTTCTAGAGGCGATGGACGGATGACATTCCTTGCCCGTTGGATTGAGCGAGAGACGTCCCTCATCTGGATCGACGGCCAGGATTGCATCTGGCGTCTTCCAAAGGTGATGGCTGACAACAATCCCTGGCCGTTGGATCGAGCGAGAGACGTCCATTATCTGGTTTGACAGCCAAGATTGACTCTAAATTAACTAGGTCACGTGCAAGGCACATGCGTTTTTAAAACGTGCAAATTCCCTCAATTAAGATGGATGTCCCTTGCATAAACACGGACGTCCATTGGCCATACTACATCCTTCTGCCTTTAATGGATGCCTCTCGTCTTAAGATGGCATCGTTTAGGCCATGATGGACATCCGCCTTAATACGAGGGACATCCGTTCCTCTCGAATTTCATTCTCTGAATGTTAAACGACAATGTTTTCTTCTCAACGGACGACGCAAATCTGCCTTATAATCGCAAAGACTGCCCATTGCCCTGGATATTGCATAGAGGAATTTCGTCTTCCACCGACCAACTCAAACTTTTGATATCCATCCTCACGATTGTTGAAGCGAAAAATGGCGTCGAAGGCAGGGCAAGTGTCGAAGAAGTGTAAGGTGGCTCCCTCCAAGTCGTAGGTCGAGTCCGCATATCTGTAGAGCCCTCTAAACCCTGGTTGTTCAGCTCGGCCTCCTCCAAAGAATGGTACGATAATGACATTATACCCCGTGTCATAATTATATTTAGGAAGGTAGATTTCAATTTGTTCGCTGATTTTAGATTGAAGGAAATGTTTGAGCGAATTGGTTTGTATGAATTGTGCACGATGGAGGGTTATTATTGTGAGAGGGCTGTGAAATTATTTTATGCAAATTTGGAGTTGGATAGCTCCAGTGAGTTGAGGACTTTTCTGTATGGGAAACAAATTAGGATAACTCTTAATCAGTTGAATGAGCTTATTGATGCTCCACGGAGGAGCCATTGGAGGAGTATTTCCATGTATCTAAGGACCCCGAATTTGTAAAATAAGGAGAAGGTTTGGCATTGCTAAAGCGATTGGTTTGCAATCATACAGCTGTTGAATCTTTCTTCTGACCCAAATCAAAGGACCTCAATGCTAAAACAAGAGTCATCTATCACATGATCACCCACACAGTTGTGCCTCATGATGGACATAGAGACCTTGTTATCTCCATGGATCTTTATGTGATGGAGAAGCTCTACAATGGGAAGAGGTTCAACCTTGCATATGTCATTATGCATCAAATGAAGGCAAGCTTGAATAGTGCAAGAAGAATCTCCCTTATAATTGGCTCATTCAACGCATTGTTGACTGCAGCGGGTTGGCTGTCCCTCCTATGGAGCGACGAATCAATGAAAAAGCACTTGACGTGTACAATCAAGTGACATTGGCTCGGATGGGGCTGCACAAAGTAGGAGGGAAATGGGTATTCAAAGGAGAGGTGGCAGTTGCACCTCCTCCTTCCACGTCAGCTGCACCTCTGCCTTCCACGTGAGCTGCACCTCCTCCTTCCACCTTCACTACACTAATCCCCTAGACGTCAGATGCACAACAGTCATATCATGTGGAGGTGGAGGATGATTTTGTGCGTCCTACAGTAAACGATGCATCTCCCCCTCCTCAGTCCTCGCCCTCCGTACTGATTAGCGAGGAGAGGTGGCAGTGGCTTGTCGCGAAGTTGGATAGACAAAAGAGCCAACTTGGCGAGATTCAAGCTAAGTTGGATAGACAGGAGAGCCAACTTGGCGAGATTCAAGCCACTGTACTATAAATGAAAGAAGTACTGACCAATATTACAACCCCTCCTCCAGCAGTCCAGCCAGCTCCTCCATCAGCTTCTCTTGCATCTTCCGATGCCGGTCCGGATGGATGCTAGTATGTCTTTTAGCTTACATGCACTTTCCATATATGCATTAGTACTGTTGATTAGCAATATGTTACAATTGTGCAGGTCTCCTATCATCAGACAATCGTCCCCTCCTCCAACCCTTGCAAAAGTTCAGAAGATTTTACGAATGGGTCCTCCAGTGACGATAGTAGTTCCAAGGATAATAGTGCAAGTGGTATGTCTTCAATTTGGTTTTGTATAATGTGTTGAATTTACACTTACACATTGATTTTCCATTGCAGCCTATGAAATTGATGGACGAGTTCATGGTACTGGCACAGGTAAATATGAAGAACAACAAGGAGGCGTGTGCTCTACTTTGCGGCTCCAAGTTAAGAAGAAATGTGATTTGAAAATTATTCTCAGTTGTGATTTGAAAATGTACGTTGTCCATTGTGTTGTCGATTTGCAGGGTAAAAATATCTGTTCAATAACAACCATCCTCGTGCCAAAGCAAAGGGGAGCTCCAGACTGGGTGAGAATGTTTAACCAATTTATAATATGATGTTATTGAAAACAACTAAATATACAAATTAATCGCATTCTTAACATGCAGTGCATGACAACAAATGAGGAGGACACACTTGAAGTTCAAATAAGGGAGGGGATGCTGACTATTGGTTGGATCCATGTAAGACACTTGTATTCATTCATGCAATATTTCTTTCTCATATAATATACGGATTTTATGTTAGTGCTAGCTGGAGCTGGATTGTTTCATGTCATCGGTTGATGTGCACACCCAGTATGCGTACTAATTGCTTATGCCGGAGGCAATTGCAATTGTCATGGCACCGATAGACAAAAAATGGTATGTTTTTCCACCCTGCGCTTTGAATGAAGTAACAAACTAATTTGGCCTCCCAATTGCAGCCAACATATTTCAAGTCTCTCACCCTTTAGGGTGGTTGGTGATTGCCGAGTGTCCGCAGCAGAGCTTCCATCTCCACGAGTCGCACAAACTAGAGAACCTTTACGAGGAGACCACTCATGTCAAGATGAGTTCTGACTTGCAGTTCAAGGTCATCGATATCCAGGACAAGGAGCCTTCCATTTTAGAAGATGAACCAGCTATAGAAGAGGCACCACCTCTAGCAGATGCAAAATCCATAACACCTGTAACATATTCAAGAACTGCAATAGGTGCAAGAGGTGCAAGAAGTGCAAGAATTGCAAGAACTGAAAAAACATTAAATAAGTGGCTCAGTTAAAATTTTTTAAAAAAGTTTTTTGGAAGTTTATTGGTTTTGAAACTTTAGAAAGTTGATTGTTGTTGTATTTCTGCTCTTTGGTTTTGTCTGGTGCAAATTGAATGTTGGTTTTGGGTAAGGGACGCCCCAAACAGATCTAGGGCCATCCATTTTTCGGCGAGGGATGTCCGTTATACTATGAGGGACGTCTGTTATACCAATAAGGTAGAATCGAATTGAATGAGGGGTGTCCGTTATGCCATGAGGAACTTCCGTTATGCTATGAGGAATGTCTGTTATGCTGAAGGAAATAAGCAGATTCAAATCACAGTTTTGATCGAGATCACAGATTCAAATCCAAATTATTCTTTAATTAATTCTTTAAACACATATACAAATAAGATTGACAATGCATATAACAATTCCAATGCATTGAAATTCAGTGTATCACATATGTACAAATAAGATACTAACAAATACGTAGAAGTCCCATGGTTAAGGATGCGGGTGTGGGGCGATGGACTCCTGCAAAACACAAAAGCAATATAACGTCAGACAAAACGCACATAGTGAGAACAAGGTATGAAAGCATAACAATCTAATCACCTGTGTATTGACAACAATTGTAAAATCCATGAAGGTGTCGTGTGAGTGTTCTGCTCTACCACTATCACTTACCACACTAGCGGCTGAGCCACCACCTTGACAAGAGCGGACATTGTGTACCACACCGTGACAACGGCTGTATGTTATGGGGATATGTCTCCTGCTAAGAACCGTGTGGCTATGGGGCTCGTCCGCCTCCCGCACTCTTCGTTTTCGAGGCTGACCTGGGAGTCTCTTAACTAGCAGCGGCAGGATTTGAGGGTGGTTCGTTTCAGGCCACATGTGATGGCCACTGACAGGTCAGGCAAAGTGGGAGTACATCCTTATAAATTTGTCCCGATGATACCATATACGCACATAATCCTCAACTGAAGTCCACATAAAATTGATGCACGGGATGACATGCACGCATGGGATTCCAGTTAGCTCCCATCGGAAACAGTTATAGGTACGCGTGTCCAGATCGACTATGTACCATTCATTACCGTCACTGACCTGAAACCAATTAGCTCCTGCAGGTGTTGGGCACCAATTATGAGCTGCATGTTACAGATTGGCAAGCTTCTTTGTGGTCTTAGGATATAATAGATCCGTCGATTTGGCCATCTTGTTATGTTTCTTAACGATCCTACACATTATGCTCATTCTAATCATCTCGAACATAATGACGATCGGTTTGTCTCGGGTTGGCAAGAGGCATGCATTGTAGCACTCACTCAAATTATTGAGGCCCATGTCGCACTTTGGGACGAAACTGAAAACATGTTTTGACCAACACCTCGGGTTAATTTTCTGCAGATATACATGTGTTGACTGATCAAGCACAAGTAGTTTATTCATCTCCTTTTGATATTACGATAATGTTGTGGTCTTAGCTATCTTCCACATGATATCTTTGTACTACATGCCTGGAAATTATTTTTTGAAATTGGCATACAAGTGTCTGAGGCAGAAACGAGGCTCAGCTGCTGCGCATATTGTTCGATAGCAGGTACCAACCCCTTTTGTCGGTCAAAAATAAATATCCATCCCCTGCGTATGTCACTATCTATGTCCAAAGCAAGCAGCACAAAAACTAAGTCCAGGAGTCTCTACATTTTGATTCAACAAGTGCCACAACAACTGGATAGATTCCATCATTGGCGTCAATGCTGACGACTGTGAGCAATTGGCCTGGGCATGACCTCTTCAAGTGACAGCCATTTAGGCGAATGACGGGTCTACCAAACTCCCTTAGATCTCTCTTACACGCATCCAAACACTTGTACATCCTTTTAAATATTGGACTTGGACGGACTGTCAGATCAGACATATCTACCACAAACAACAATGTGCTACCAGGATTGGATCTTTGAATCTATTATGCGTAGGACCACAGTTGCTTGTATTGTTCGTTACCATCCCCTTCGTTCAGGTTCAGTGCTAAATTCTTGGCCCTTCTGGCAAGACTTAGGGTAATGTTGACATTAAAGTTCTTCCTGACAGTCTCAATAATGGAAGGTAGGTCCCACGTGGGTTGACTTTTGAATCTATCCAAATATTAGTTTGCCACCCATTTATAGGAAGCGTGTCGGCTTTCCATTTGTTGTGCACATGTATACGCCTCATTATAACTCTTAATTTGAAAGGTAAGCTCACCTTTTATTTTTAAAGCGTGAAGTAGCCAATTGCATCCATCCTTACACACAGTAGTCAACCGATGACGTTCGCTTTTGACAAACTTGATCCCGTGCCCATTTTTCAAAGCATAATCTACCACTTCATCTCAAATATCCTTCAACGAACTATACTTCTTCCCTAGACAGAGCTCCGAGGACAACATTCTAGTTTGGGATGCATACTCTCTGCCCAATCATCATCATCTGAGTCACATATTGAACGAAGCTCCGAGTCCGAAGATGCTGAGATTGAATACACCTCTATACCAGCTTTGTGATAGAACCAATGATGCTCATCGATCTCTACTGCCAAAATAGGAATAGGATCCACCTCCATTCCGTAGTTAATGGATTCTTCAACAATAGATAAAGCAGCACCTCTTGACTCCATGTGATGTGCAACACTATAAATACTTTGTTGTTCGTTCGATTGTGTTCAGGGAGTTGGTCAGGGGAAGACAAAATTTCTCTCTCCAATATCTAGGGCAAGGGGGATGCCCTTCACGATTATAAGACATATTTACTTCATCTAGAGGATGAAATCTGAAAGGAATGGACGTCCCTAATATTAAAATGGACGTCCATCATAGCCTAAATGATGCCGTCTTCAGATGAGAGGCATCCATTGAGGGCAGAACGATGTAGTATTGTCCAACGGACGTCCGTTTCTATGCAAGGTATGTCCGTCTTAATTGACAAAATTTTCACATTTAAAAAATGCGTGTGCCTTGCATGTGACCCAGTTAATTTGGAGTCAATCCTGGCCGTCGATCTAGATAAGGGATGTCCCTTGCTCGATTCAACGGCCAGGGATCGTCGTTTGCCATTGCCTTTGGAAGACGCCAGATGAAATCCTGGCCATCGATCCAGATGAGGGACGTCCCTTACTCGATCCAACGGCTAATGAATGTCGTCCATCCGTCGCCTCTGGAAGATGCCAGATTCAATCTTGGTTGTTGATCCAAATGAGGGATGTCCCTTATTCGATCCAACGGCCAAGCAATGTCATCCGTCCGACTTCTGTTGCCTCTCGGATTTCATTCTCTGAATGCTAAATGACAGTGTTTGCCTCTCAACGGAAGATGCAAAAGACGAATATTAGAAGATGAATGTCTGTGAATGCCGATGCATGTCTGTGAATACTGAGGGGTCCTTTAGTACTAAAAGATGAATATCCATTTCAGTGGGGGGAGGTCCGTGAATGTTGAGGGACGTGCTTTCAATACTAAAAGACAAATATTCATGAATGCCGAGGGAGGTCCGAGAATGCTGAGGGAGAGTAAGAATTTGGTCTCCTCAACTATATAAGTAGTTCTTCTCAACTAGAATATGTGTTTAGACCACCGTATAAGGCAGTGAGGTTTTATTGTTGCAGCCTCTGCTGGAGCCTTTCATTACTTCTGGAGACTTACACGTATAATTCATTGAATTATGAGAGCAAGTCTCCAAAAGTAATGATTGGTTCTAACAGATGCTTTATCACTTGGTAAGTTTCCTCATAGAGATTGACGGCCAGGATTGAATCTGTCATTTTCAAAAGGCAATGGTAGACATCCCTCTATATAAAACGGACGTCCCTTGGTACATAATGGATGTCCCTCATATTACGATGGACGTCCGTTATATTCTGAATGATGCCATCTTAAGATGAGGGACGTTCCTCATATTAAGATGGCATCGTTCAGGACATAATGTTGTCATTCAGTATGAAACGAAAGTCTCTTGTATTACGATGGACGTCCCTTGTATTCAATCATGGACGTCAATCCCGATAAGGGACGTCCCTCACTTGATCCAACGACCAAGGAATGCCGTTCATTGGTCGCCTCTGGAAGATGCCAGATTCAATCATAGTCGTCGATCTAGATGAGGGACATCCCTCGCTCGATCCAACGGCCAAGGAATGTCATCCGTCTGTCGCCTCTAGAAGATGCCAGATTCAATCATGGCCGTTGATCCAGATGAGGGACGTCCCTCGCTCAATCCAACGGCCAAGCAATGTCATTTGTTCGTCGCCTCTGGAAGATGCCTGATTCAATCTTGGCCATCCATTCTGCGATCCAACGGCCAATGAGCTTCATCTCCACCATTGCCTGCCATCGTCCTTCTTCTTCGAACTGGTAGGAGGGACGTTCGTCGGCCTCGATTTTGATGTCCTTTGTCTCCGTTCGACGGTACTTGACAGAGACGAAACCGGGGCGTTAAACTCGATGGTCTTGGATGGGAAACGTGACTGTGAGGTCGCCAGTGAGAATTTCCTAGAGTTCAGGGTTTTAGTTGTTAAAAAAAATCTCTAGGGCTTGACTTGTCATTGATTACGAACTATATGGTCTGCAGTATTAATTTCCCTATATATTTAAAGGTTATGGTTTTATTGGAACTTGTTGGGAAAAAAATAAGGATAATTCTTGGAGAATTGAGAAATAAACGTGGATAGTACTGATTAGGATAATTCTCAAGAAATACTTCTCTTGACAATTTCTTTAGACAGAATTTACCTTTCCAAGTAAGTTCTCAGAAAAGGCTGAAGGGGTCACAAACAGTCTCACTTAAAAATCAATTTCCTAGACAGAGCTTACTTACACATTACAATTACATAACTAATCGGTAAAAAAAAAATAATAGCAGATATGATCCAAAAATATTAAGAACATTTTTCCTGTACTATTGTAATTTAACAGTCAAGAAGTAAGAGAAATAATAGTGAAAATAGACATCTAGAATTTTACGTGAAAACCCAAATAAAAAAAAAAAACCATGGGGACCGAGTACAGAAAAATCTCACTATGAAAAATAAGATTTACAATATTTTTCTAAAAACCAAATATTCTAAAGAATATTCACTAAAAGAAAAATCTCTCACTTTTAGATTTCACAAAGTGCACAAAAGCACCCCACATATTTTTCATGCACACTTCATTTTCTCTCTCTAAAAAATCCTCTCTATTTTCTTTCCTTCCCTCTTCTTCTTTTCTTTGTTTTTGGATGTCTCTTCCTTTGTAGGGACTCCTTATTTATAGGGAGGGAGTCTTGCAAAAGGTCAAAGCTTAACAAGATCCAAAGATCTTGCTGAGTGGAGATATGCAAAAGGAAATTTCTTCCTTTTGCAATTTTTCAAACAAGATTTAAGAAAAGGGTCCTTTATCATAATGAAGGGACACCCACCTCACAAATCTTTCCCTCTCGACTTATGATGAGGGAGGTTGAAGTCCTATAGAGTTTCTATAGAATTCATGCTTACTTTTTTGCAAGATCTTTGTTATCATGTCTGAGCCATTTTCATCCGTGTGAATCTTCTCCAAATATACTTGCTTGGTGTCTAACACATCTTGTATTCAATGATACCTAATATCTATGTGTTTTGACTTTGAATGAAAACTCGGATTTTTATCAAATGAATAGCCACTTTGGCTGTCACAATACAAGATATATTTGTCTTGTTTATGACCCAACTCTATCAAAAATTTTTGGATCCATAAAAATTCTTTACAAGCTTTTGTAGCTGTAATAAACTCTGTTTCCATTGTTGATAATGCAACTGATTTTTGCTGCTTAGATTGCCATGAAACTGTTCCCCCTTCAAATGTAACCAAATACTCTGATGTTGATACTCTAGAGTCAATGTCTCTAGCCATGTCTGTATTAGTATAGCCTACTAATGAAGACATTTTTGTCATGACCCATTTTACATTTATCTTTTCATTCATTATTCATCAATTTTTTTAAAACATGTGAAAGGAAATAAAAGTAATAGCGGAAGCAATCAAAATTCAAAAGACACATTTTTCACATTAAAACTATTAAAGCATTCTTAACACACTTTATATAATTTACATTACAATCACATTTTAGTGAGTCACAACTAATAGGTCAAAATGCACTGGGTAACGAAAGAGCTCATCATGGCTATACTCCTTCAACTGCAGTCCTTTTTTCATCACTCTATATTTACTTCATTTGAATCAAATTCTTCACCTACATCACAAAATTAAATTATGAGCCTAATACTCAGTAAGAGATAGAATGAAAATGATTAATGTATACTCATGCTAACTCAATGCTCATGCCATTCATTTCATAAAAGAACCTATCTTTTCTGTTCATTATTCATAACCACATAATAGTCTAGAACGTTATAGATTATCAATCTGAGAGAAAAGAGACATCCTAGGGTCCATTTGGGGCAGAACCGTTACTCAGTCCCGACGAGGGATGAGATGCATCATCTTGCAGTTCTTCCAAGTAGGACCGTTGCTAATCCCCCCAACCTTCAATGCTTATTTACATTTATTCAATACATTTCATATACATTACAATGTATATGAATGCCAACAATGTCATATCATTCCTAAACTATGATGTATGACGTGTATGCATTTCATTCAACATTTAAACTTAAGTTCAATAGTTTATCATTACATTACAATCTTCAATAGTTTATTATCACATTATAGTCATTGACATTAATAAAGTGCTACATGAAATAACATTATCATGACCACACTAACCACACACCAAAACAATGAATCAAACAACAATACAAAGCAATACATCCCTATATCTCGTGATGTAGACTTTCATGTTCAAACACATGCATATCTCTTACCTTAAATTCTTCAAACAACTCAACACTACTGATTACTTCCTCTTAATACCTTCAAAACTAATAAACATCCATTACAATTCAAAATAAAATATAATAGTTTACACATACATTAGGGTTTTATCTGATTTGCATTCCACTTTGACCTTTCATAACTCCCTCATTTCTTAATCAAATCCATTCATTCCAAGACCTACTTCTTCCTTAAAATGTCCTTAATAATGTGTTTAATTGGTTTAACTAAAATTTTTTTAGGAAAATAAACAACTAACATCAAATACTAAAATCACCTGGTTTCACCCTTTCCCCCCAATTCCCCCTTCATTATTCTATCATAACTTCCCTATCCTTATAAAACTCTTAACAAAGCAATGAAAAAACTTAAAATACCTTGAAGATTAGAAAGAAGAAGAGAAGGAGAAAGCTGGAGAGGTTCATGAGTGAAAGAGTTCATTAGAAGGTCTAAGTGATCAAGCTTTTTAAATCTTCAGATTTTAACCAAGCTGGAGGTGTTTCTTATCAAAGCAAAGCCTAGAGCTTCCACCTCAAAGAACTCCAATTAAAATGTGACATTTAACAAACTCCAGGTGACCTTTGGTATTCCTAGTCGACCAATTTTATTTTGGTCGACCATATTTCTTCCCAAAATTCTTTTCCTTTGCAACTTTTGGTTGACCATTTCTATACTAGTCGACCACTTTTCTACCTGAGAGCCTCCTATTTCTAATATGTCGATATTTTGGTCAATCACTTCTATACTAATCGACCACTTTTCAACCCGAGGGCCCCCTATTTCTAATATGTCAATATTTTGGTCGCCCACTTCTATATTGGTTGACCACTTTTCAACCCGAGAGCCCCCTAAATTCAATTCTGTATAAATTTGGTCGACCACTTGTCCCTTCAAACTTCCCTTAGCCATTTATATCATCACTGCTTCTTAAGCCATAACACCAAAACTCCCAATATAGATCACATATCATAATTTCAACACATTTAACTCATATATCTATATTTCCAAACATTTTATAAATAACAAAACACATTACATAACAATCCTTTACATTAGAACATAGAAATTTTTTGGATTTTATATCTTTACTCCCGAAACACAAACATAATTCAGAAGTACCTATAAGATACTTAAGAATCCACTTCACTGCATTCCAATGCTCTCTGCCTGGATTTGATAGAAATTGACTGACTACTTTAACAAAATGTGAAATAATCGGTTTCATCTAAACCATAGCATACATCAAGCTGCCGACTATAGAGACATATGGAATTTTTTGCATTTCTATTTTTCCTTCTTCAATAGAAGGACTTTGTTCAAAAGTAAGCTATAATGTTTGGCAAGTGGAGTATTGATGGGCTTTGCCTTATCCATGTAGAATCGACTCAGAATTTTCTTGATATAACTTTCAATTTTTCCTACTGTAAGTGATACTCATCCCAAGTATCTATTTTGTCGGTCCTAAGTCTTTCATGGCAAAAGAATTGCTAAGTTCTTTCTTTAACTTAGCAATCTTTTCTTTGTTTGGGCCCACAATCAGCATGTCGTCAACATAAAATAGAAGAATTATAGATGTATCATTCATGAATCTTTTCACAAACACACAATGGTCTGATGAAGTTTTCTTGTATCCTTGATTGACCATGAAGAAATCAAACTATTTGTATCATTGTTGTGAGGCTTGCTTTAATCCATACAAGCTCTATTTTAATCTACATACCATATGTTCCTTTCCTTCAACGATGAATCCTGTTGGGTTGCTCCATGTAGATCTCTTCTTCTAGTTCACCATGTAAGAAGGCAGTCTGAATATTGAGTTGTTCGATCTCTAAGTTTAGACTTGAGGCTAATCCAAGTACCACTCGTATGGATGACATTTTCACGATAGGTGAAAATTTTTCCTCAAAGTCAATGTCTTTCTTCTGACCAAAACCTTTCACGACCAGTCATGCCTTATGCCTTGGTTGTGAACTTTTTTCTTCAGCTTTGAGCCTGTATACCCATTTGTTCTTGAATGCCTTTAGCCCCTTTGGAAGCTGAACCAATTCATATGTGTAGTTCTCATACAATGATCTTATCTTATCTTGCACTGCATCCAACCAGTTCTTCTTTTGTGAATGCTCCATAGCTTCCTCATAGCACTCGGGTTTATCGTCGTCAGTGATCATAACATACTCGTTTACAGATTATCTTTTTAATGATCGACAATCTCTTGTTGACCTTCTTGGTTCGTGTTCTGCATCTGATTCAATGGAAGTCTTTACTTCTCCTTGGTCAACGTCATCAGTTGCTTGATCACTAGATTTTCTAGCATCTCCCACATCAAAATTTTATTTCATAGGATCAACTCTTACTAGATGCTCATCAGTGATCTTGACATCTTTCTTTAAGTCTTTAATGGTTTGATTTTCAAAGAAGACAACATCTCAACTTCTCACAATCTTCTTATAAATTGCATCCCAAAGCCTATATTTGAATGCATCACTTCTGTATCCAAGGAATATACATTCTTTAGCTTTGCTATCTAGTTGGACCTGTCATCTTTGGGAATATGAATGAACACTATACATCCAAACACCTTTAGATGCTTATAAGAGATGTCTTTTCCTATCCATAGTCTGTTTGACACTTCTCTACTCAATGGTGATGATGGAGACAAGTTGATGATATTTACTACAGTCTTCATTGCTTCTCCCCAAAATATTTTGGGAAGTTTTGAATGTGATAACATGCACCTTATATTCTCCATGATTGTTGTAACGACCCGAAGACTGAAGCTAGAGAATAAGAAGGAAAGCTTACTAGGAGTAGAGGTAGAGGCAGTCATTACGTAGGGGAGGGAGGAGGTCGGCTGGCTATGCGCTATAGGAGGCTGGAGCTAGGCGATTTCTTATCTGGGAGCGTTTTTCTCACGACAAATGGTCAATTTTAAATCCCTAAAATTTCGCTGTTCTGTGATCTTTCGAACGAGTGCGGATGACTTGATTGCATCCGCAAGAGCAAATTTCGCAGGCCAATTTCTGGCTTCAGATGAGAAACTTCGTCCCCAGCTAGTCTGTACCGTCCAAAGTCGGTATTCGGACGCCATACGGCTCTACTTGTATCATCCAAATCTGTCCATAAATTGGACAGATTCAAATTGGACAATGTTTCTTCCATTCGCATCGTCCGCATAGTCGTCCGAAAGTGTCTCTAGATTGGACAGAGGTAAATCAGATGAGGTCCAATCTCGCCCGTAGGCGTCCTGACGTGTTCGAAAGTCCTCAGACTCGAACAGATTCGATGCAGACGCCATCTTCCTCATCCGCAGTGTCCGCCAGCTCGTTCGAAAGTCCACGTCATGCAGAAGTTAGGACACCTCATCTCTTCCCCAGAGTCGTCCCAAAATTTGTGTGTGTTGCGGACGACATGCAACGTCCGTAAAGTCGTCCCCAGGCGTCCGAAAGTCCCTGGATAGTTTTTCCTTGCATTTTTCCCCACTTAACTCCAATCCCACACTATTTTTCCCCTGAGGGGACGTCATAATTTAACACAAAATAATACACCATGTAATATAATTATTACTAAAGGTTCGATTACATAGCGTACACAGGAAAGTAAGGATCGGGATATTACAATTGTTCTATTCATTCTTTTTGCAACATCATTTTGTTGTGGAGTCTTTGGAACCAATCTTTTGTGTCTAATATCGTGCATCTTGCAGTATTCATCAAAGGATCACATGTATTTGCCACCATTGTCTATGTGAATGCATTTTAACTTCTTTCTAGTTTCTTGCTTTGTGAGAGTATGAAAATGTTGGAAAACGCTAAACACCTCATCTTTTGACTTGAGTGCATAAGCCCAAACTTTTCTTGAGTGATTATCAATGAATGTGACCATGTGTTGTGCACCGCCTAATGTTTTTGTTGACATGAGACTGAAGATATCTGGATAGATGGCTTCTAACACATCTGGTATCTTTAATGAAAAATTCTTCTAAAAGGAAATTATTTGTTGTTTTCCCACCAAACAATGAATACAACTTGGCATAACTTCATATTTGAGATGTGACAGACTTTCTTTCTTGCCAAGAAGTTGAAGTTCTTTCTCACTCATGTGACCGAGTCGTTTGCGTCATAACTCAATGGATGAGTTATCTTGAGCAGTATTTACTGATGCTTCTTTTACAGTCACTTGAGTCACATACAAGCTACATTCTTTGGTTCCTCTCACTACAACTAGCAAACCTTTGTTGAGCTCCCATTTGTAGCCATCGAATTTGCTCTTGTATCTGCCATTATCAAGAGCACTGATTGATATTAGATTTAGTCTAATATCTGGAACATGTCTGACATCTTTGAGCAACAATTCACAGCCCGTGTTGGTTTAGATACAGATGCCACATTTTTCAATTATTTTGGAAACATTATTATTTTCTATTTTAACGATGCAAAAATCACCACTGGTGTAAAATTAAAATATTCTGGCTTTGAAGTAACATGATAAGATGCACCAGAGTCACACACCCAACATGATTCATGAGTCATGAGGTTGACAATATCTTCACATATAATTACATCTTCACCATAAGAGGCAATTGGAGTCGTACTCTTTGTGTCCACTTTGGCACTCTCTGTGCCTTGTTCCTTTTTCAGCTTCCAACAATCTTTTTTCATGTAGCCCATTTTGCCATAGTGATAGCACTTGATGCTCCTTTTACTTCTTGATTTTGACCTTCATGACATGTTGGCTCCTTCATTATAGATAAGGCCTCCACGGAAGAGTGCTCATTGTTCTTTCGCCTGCTTTTTTCTTCAAAAACTGCAATTGCAATATCAATGTTGTCTTTGCAGCACCGTTGGCCAAATTTATAATAAGGTGATCAAATGAAACAGACAAACTTTGAAGTAAAAGTTTTGCTTGTTCGGTCTCGTCAATTTTGTGCTCCATTGCTATAAGTTGAGAAAATAACGTGTTAAGAGTATTTGATATGGTCTGTCACCGATGTCGACTCTAACATATGAAGAGTATATGATTTTCATTTCAAGAAAATTTTATTGAGCAATGATTGTGCTCCATATAATTTTGTCAATGTATCCCAGATTTGCTTGGCAGTTGTCATTTCTGAGACACTTGACAAAATTCCATTTGCTAGAGTAAAATGCAAATTGGTGATGGCATCCCGATCTACTTTGACCCATTTTTCTTCTTCAACGGTCACAGTCCCTCGTCGATGGCCATAACACAACCATCTTTCCTCAATAATGCCATCATTTTTAATTTCCACAATGAGAAATTGATCGTTGAATTTCTCAATTTCAACTCTTCCTACCACAATAACGAGGCTCTGATATCACTTGTTTGGAAAAATTAAGGATAATTCCTGGAGAGTTGAGAAATAAACGTAAATAGTACTGATCAAGATAATTCCAGGAAAGACTGCTCTTGACAATCTCCTTAGACAAAATTAATCTTTTCAAGTAAGTTCCTAGGAAAGGCTGGAGGAGTCATAAACGGTCCCACTTAAAAACTAGTCTCCTCTTACTTACACAGTACAATTGCACCACTAATCGGTACGAAAAATGATAGTAGATATGATCCAAAAATATCAAGAATATTTTTCCTGCACTGTTATAATTTAACAGTCAAGAAGAAAGAGAAATAATAGTGAAAATAGACACCAAGAATTTTATATGAAAACCCAAATTAAAAAAAAAATCACGGGAACTGAGTCTAGAAAAACCTCACTATGAAAAATAGGATTTACAATATTCTTTTAGAAACTAAATATTCTAGAGAATATTCACTAAAAGCAAAATCTCTCTCTTAGATTTCACAATGTGCACAAAATTACCCCACCTGTTTTTCCTGCATACTTGATTTTCTCTCCCTAAAAAATCTTCTCTATTTTCTCTCTTTCCCTCTTCTTCTTTTCTTCATTTTTGGATGCCTCTTCCTTTGCAGGGACTCCCTATTTATGGGGAGGGAGTCCTAGAAAAGGACAAAGTTCAGCAAGATCCGAAGATCTTGCTGAGTGGAGATATGCAGAAGGAAATTTCTTCCAACAACATTTAAGAGGGGGTCCCTCATCAAAATAGAAGGACACCCACCACACAAAACTTACCCATGGCCTTGTCATTAGATGGCTTCTGAAATTGAAGACGATGATGATGATGCTTCTTGGGGTTCAACCTTGAAGAAAATTTTTATTGATATTATGGTAGATGAGATTAAGAAGGGTAATATGGAAAACTTCAATTGAGTCATTCAACTTGGAGGAGGATATTGGGAAAAATAAAGATAATATAGAGAGTAGAGAAATAATCATAGATAGTATTGATCAGAATAATTCCTAGGAAAGACTTCTTTTGACAATCCCCTTAGATAGAATTACCTTTCCAAGTACATTCCCAAGAAAGACTGGAGGGGCCACGAATGATCTCACTTAAAATCCAATCTCCTTAGACATAACTTATTCACATAGTACAATTACACCACTAACCAGTATGAAAAATGATAGTAAATGTGATTTAAAAATATCAAGAATATGTTTCTCACACTGTTATAATATAATAGTTAAGAAGTATGAGAAATAATAGCAAAAATAGTCACTAAGAATTTTTACATGGAAACCCAAATCGGGAAAAAATCACCGAGTTCGAGTCCAGAAAGATCTCACTATGAAAAATAGGATTTACAATATTCTTCTAGAAAGCGAATATTCACTAAGAGAAAAATCACTACTTTTAGATTTCACAATGTGCGCAAAAAACACCCCACCTATTTTTCCCACACCATCTTTCTTTTCTCTCCCTCAAAATAATCCTCACTCTATTTTCTCTCTTCATCCTCTTCTCCTTCTTCTCTTCTTTTTGGATGCAGAATACATTGAGACTCTCCCTATTTATAGGGAGAGTTTGCTATAAAATGACAAACCATGAAGGGAACACACCCTTGAAATCTGCAAAGAAACCACCTTCTTTTTCAAAATCTTCTTTTTTTCAAACTTTTTAATTTATTAGGGGTGTCCCTCATCATAAAGAGGGACACCTACCTCACAAATCTCTCCCTCTTGATTTATGATGAGGTAAGTCTAGTACAGCTAAACTTCTACAGAATTCGTGTTTTCCCTTTTGCAAAATCTTTGTCATCATATCTGAGCCATTTTCATTGTATGAATCTTCTACAAATATATTTGCTTGGTATCCAACACATCTCGTATCCAATGATACCAGATATCTATGTGTTTTGACTTTGATTGAAAGCTCAGATTCTTGCTCAAATGAATGACACTTTGACTGTAAAAATACAAGATATATTTGTCTTGTTTATGACCCTGCTTTGTCAAGAATTTTTCATCCACAACACTTTTTTACAAGCATCTGTAACGGCTATAAACTCAACTTCCATTGTCGAAAATGCCATTGATTTTTTTCGCTTAGATTGCCATGACACAGGTCACCCTCCAAATGTAACCAAATATCCTGATGTTGATTTTCTAGAGTCAATGTCTCCAGCCACGTTGTCATCAGTATAGCCAATTAATGAAGGCTCTTTACTCCTAAAACACAAATTTAATATAGAAGTACCTCTACGATACTTAAGAATCCACTTCACAACATTCCAATGCTCTCTGCCTGGATTTGATAGAAATTGACTGACTATTCCGACAAAATGTGAAATATCAGGTCTCGTACAAACCATAATATATATTAAGCTTTCGACTATGGAGACTTATGAAATTTTATACATTTCTATTTTTCCTTTTTCAGTAGAAGGACTTTGTTCGAAAGTAAGCTTGAAATGTTTAGCGAGTGGAGTACTGACTGGCTTCGCCTTATCCATATAGAATCGGTTGAGAATTCTCTTGATATATTTCTTCTACGATAGCCATAACTTTTCATTTTTCCTATCGTGAGTGATACTCATTCTAAGTATCTGTTTTGCTGGTCTTAAGCCTTTCATGGCAAAAAACTTGCTAAATTTTTTCTTTAACTTAGCAATCTTTTCTTTATTTAGGCCCATAATCAACATGTCATTAACATAAAGTAGGAGGATTATAGATGTACCATCCGTGAATCTTGTCACGTACACATAATGGTCTGATAAAGTTTTCTTGTATCCTTGATTGACCATTAAGGAATTAAACTTTCTATACCATTGTTGTGCGGTTTGCTTTAATCCATACAAGCTCTTCTTCAATCTAGATACTATATGTTTCTTTCCTTCAACGACAAATCCTTCTGGTTGCTCCATGTAGATCTCTTCTTCTAGTTCATCATGCAAAAAGGCAGTCTTAACATCAAGTTGTTTGATCTCTAAGTTTAGACTTGAGACTAATTCAAGTACCACTCGTATGGATGACATTTTTGGTGATCGTTAAAGCTACAGAATAATATTATCACATCCTAATCAGGTTTAGGGTTTTGCGCCTAGGGACACAACACAGTCAGTTGTTCCATTACTCTAGTTAATACAACAAACATATCCTCCAATAGTCGAATGTGCACATAGAAAACATGGCCCCTTCACAGGCCAATCAAACTTGGTACACTCGATTAAGATGATTAACAATAATGTGCATGTTCGAATTAAAACATATCTAGCGAAAATCATACATATAGTACAGTAAAAATGAACGGTTATAACGAACACGTCATTTTATATGAGAACATGTCCCAAAATAATCATTTCAATAATGATGCAATGTTGGACATAAAATAAAACTTCTACTTCAACTGGCTTACCATTGACCAAGGCTTAAGTGTCCAAAAATTCAAAACTGATGAACGTTCAGTACCTATTCTGTAACAACCCATTTTTCCTTATCATGTTTCATAAGCATTTCTTTATATCATCAAAGTTTGAACTTCTAGGTTAGTGACCGATTTCAATGGAAGTACTTGGCAATGAGAAATTCTTTAAAGGTGTGAGAAGTTTTGATTTTTCATCTGAAATTCTATCTTTCCTCTTTCTTAATCGATGATTAATGGAGGAATTTAATTTTCTGAAGTTGATGTTGATCATCGGTTTTGTGCGAACCCTTTCAGCGAAGCTTTTAAGTGAACAATGTCTTAGGTAAGGATTAAAAGTTCCAATCTTTATTCTTTCGAAAGATTCTACAAAGTTGGATTTTTGTGTTAGATTGGTTTATGTTGGAAGATTTTCAGGATGGTTTTCCTTTGAATTTAAAGTAAGCCTTGAGTCGTAAAGGAACTTTGGTCGGAGTTCCCTACTTTCTGACCCCGCTGTGCTTTGGCAAAATTGATAGAAGCGCGGCACGAGCTTGGCAGAAAGTAGAGTGTTTGTGTAATACCCCGATTTTACATAACGAAATTAAGTAAGGATAATTATGAAAAATTTAAATTAGAAAATGAGATCAAAGAATTTAAATTGGACCCGTAATAATCGTTAATCGATATTTGCAATAAGTCATGAATTGGAATTGGGTCGATTAATATACGATACATATATTTCACACACACACACACACACACACACACACACACACACACACACACACACACACACACACACACACACACACACACACACACACACACACATATATATATATATATATATATATATATGTATGTATTAATGAAATAAATGGGAATAAAGTAAAGGAAAAGAGGATTTAAGATAAAATGAGGGAGATGTGGGTGAACCAATTTTCCATCAGTCCGGTTTTGGAAGAAAAGAGGGGGAGAAATGGAGAATGGCACGCCACCAAAATTAGAGAGAGAGAGAGAGAGAGAGAGAGAGAGAGAGAACTTGGGAGTGGATTTCACAACAGGGGAGGTGACTCCTGCAGAGGGCTCTCCCTTGTGATGAAGGGTGCAACAAGCGAGCAACTCGGATGTCATCGTGCTCGGGAATGTGTGGCGAATGTCACCACCGGGTTCGCTGGGCCATGTGGTGTGTCGGGTGAGCGCCCAACTCTCAGGAATGAACGAATGGAGCTCTTGCAAGCTGGGAATTTGCAACACCTAATCGAGGCATGTGGATTGGGTTTCAGACGGCAGGGTCAATGTTTCTCTGGTGCTGGTGTGAGGTAAGTGTGCTGTGTTTTGAGTCTTAGCCTCCATTGCCAAATGTTATTAATTACTTGGTTTTGTTTTAGGTGATTGAATTTGATTCGGTGGAATGGTTTCTCATCTGATGCTTCGTTGATGGTTTGTTTGGCATTTTGAATTGTTGTTACCGTGGCATAAAATTGGCATTAGCGAGGTGTTGGATGAAACAGTGGGAGCAGTTGACATCGCGGTTTACTATTCTTGTCTACCGGTCTCACTAAAATATGCGAGAAACGGGTTTTGTACTGATCTAGCCTAAGAGAAATTAACAAACCCAATACATGACCTCTTCTGTGATTCTCCCGCATCCTTTCCCTTTATAGATGGCGATGCTTTAGAGTGGTTAGGTGAGATTATATGGAGATGTGAGAGGCTTATATGAGATGCTGGAAGAGAAAGGAAGAAGAGAGATTAGCCGAAAGGAGAACAGAGAGAAAAGCTCTATGGAAGGCATAGTTGCAAGAGAAAGAGAGAGACTCTCTCCGGAGAGGAAAGTGTAGAGAAGAGAAAGAAAGAAAGAAAAGAAAAGCCTAAGGAAGAAATAAGAAAAAGAGGAGAAGAAGAAGTGGTGAAGCTCCCGGGTAGTCTTTAGGTATGGGATTTCCTCCCTGTCTCCTTATAGATTATGTTATGCTAAAATGAATTTTTGTTATGTCAAGAGAAGCAGAAGAGGAAGAGAAGGGAAGAATTTCTTTGGAGGAAATAAAGAGAATTGAAGGAGAAGAAGGGAAGGCTCTGGTAGTGAAAGAACTTTCTTCCTCAGGTATGTTTAGATAACGTTGAGTTTCCTTCTCATATTTATAGACTTTAGAAAAATGTTAGATAGTGCTACCTGTGATTTGCTGCATCTTGGTTCATTGCTTGGGGATTTATGTTCTACAAGATTAATTACATATTATTGAATAATAATTGAAGTTGTAAATCAATGATGTTCACTATATGTTGATGTTAGGACGAATATATGATTTAGATGCTGTCTTGTTGGATGCTTTGTGGGTTGAGGATTTAATGTTTGGTAGTGGGATTAAATTACGGTTATTATGTTTAATTCTTGTACGTGGAGATACTAACCAGTGAAGTGATGACAATAAGTGAAGGGAAAATGTTAGATGATTAAGTGATATTCAGATTATTAAAGTGATAAATGTGCAATAATGGAATAATAAAATAGATGGGGAAGAGGTTAATAATCTGTGATTATTAACAGTTTTTTATTACTTGTGAAGGTATTGAAGGAAGAAGGATAAGTGCAGAAAAGCTTAAAGACGACAGGTAAGTTCATATGTATGTGTTTTGGTCTTCGAGCCCTACATCGCAAGAATTAGGGTTGTTTGTTGACCATTTATTGCTTTAATAGATTATTAAGTTAGGTCGTGATCATGTTCTGAGGATTGTATTGATGCTTGCTGCATGTTTATTAGATATAGGTTCTTTTAATGATATGTTTATTATTTTTGAGTTAAAGATAGTGATAATGAGATTAAACATGTTTTGAGGCCTACATAGAGGAAATAGATACTGTATGCATTCACGAACATCATGTATCATGGTTTTCAAAATGATACAAAAATGGATTTTCATGCATGGTTTTGAAAGGAAAACATAAATGAATATTAAATGATAAATGCTAAAGTAAAGATAAAGATAAAGGAAATTGAGAAGTTAATGTATGTGTTGAGGCTTTGGCGGATTGTTCCCCCATGGTTAGAGGTATTGGTACATAACTCATAAATAGAGGCTTGGTGGACGTGGTTCCCATGTATAGACGCTTTGGGTGGATTAGTCCCCCAATGGTTGAGCTGTGTTCCAATGGTAACCAGTTGAGGCTTTGGCATGTAACTCATAAATAGAGACTTGGTGGACATGGTCCCCATGTATAGAGGCTTTGGGTAGATTCATCCCCCAATGGTTGAGTTGCATTCAAATGTTAGACGGTTAAGGCTTTGGTGTTGATCAAACTCATAAATAGAGGCTTGGTGGACGTGGACCCCATGGTTAGAGGCTTTGGGCAGATTGGTCCTCCATTGTTTGAGGCTTGAGTTGAATACCAAAGGCAGAACAGTAAAGTAAAGTCAAGGAAATAGAAATAGAAACGAATACAGAAACCGAATCTGAAATAACAGTAAAAAGGAAAAATGAACTAAACAAGAAAATGTTTTGTAAAAAGAGCATGGCATGTTGCATCGCATATTTATTTTATATCACTTATTTAGAGTTAGGCTCATTAGTGTATATCTTGTTGATGTAGGTATGTACAAGATCAGGAGAATAGGTAAGGAGCAGTGGATGAAGGATTTGCACGCGCGGATCTTGTGGCTGGCTAGGCTAAAGGATTTAAAAGAGAAAAGAGTTTTGTAAAGATAAAGTAAAAGATTTATTTTTTGGGAACCGTGGTCAGGATTGGAACTCCGACTAGATTCCCTTGTCCTCGACCGAGCTGTGATCGGTAGGCACTGGGGCACAGAAGGATGCTTCGCTGTGGTCTATTCCTTCTGTTCACAGACCAGAGTGATTTGGTTTGTGAACGACAGGCAATCTGGACCGCATCCAGATTTACTTTTGGACTGCGGTCCAGATTCTAAGGGCTTCGACCCAATTTTATTTTAGGCATAACTAGACCCTAAATTTGAACCAAACCAAATCCGTTTTGGACCGTATTGAATTTTTAACCTTAACATCCTTGGGTTATTCTCATTTAGCCTAAAAAATTTCCAATAATTAAATTTAAATCTCAATTCTAATTTTTTTTTATTAATTTTATGATTAGGTTTATGATCTTAGGAAATTATCGGACCATTCAGTTGTGCTTTAGTGGACCATTTTGGTTGGGCCTTGATATCGGTTGGCCCAAGTGAGGTAGAGGTTATCTTATGTTTACCGTACATTAAATTGTAAAATGTCTAATATTGTTTTAATTTAGACATGTTGATTCACTATTCAATTCGTTGCATTTAATTTTACATTTATGCACTGTTATTGTTAACTAGAATAATGGAATAGCTATGTATCATGTCCCTGGGTGCAAAACCCTAAACCTGATCAAGGTTTGTGTGGCTGTTACGATTGGATGAGTATCACGGTTGTGTATTCCTGTTAATTAGTTTAATTGTTCACTTTTTTTCCTTCTTATATTAAATTGTGAAGAATAAGAAATTGAAATTCCACATATGATTTGTATGATATAAAAGTTGAATATAAGGTTTAATCTCTACTGAGTTGTTTGACTCACCCCTTAATTACTTTTACTTTTGAAGAATTTATCAAAATAATCCTCTATTGCCACTACGAGATTAGAAATTTGGAGATTTTTTTCATGTAATTAAATTCTTTCTTTTTATAAAGAGACTTAGAATATTTTGGTCAGATTTGTACCCTAGTTCTAATTTTGACGTTATTTCCGCCTAGTTTTAGATTTTGTTAATTTACATTATATTATTATCATTTCTGGACCTGTAATTTGGGTCTGCTTTGTACTGGGAATGCTTAAGTCTTCCATTGCTAATTATGGATTCAAGTAAGGGTTAGACGATTTGGTCCTTTTGGGCTGGATCGTTCCCCGTTATGTCTCGGGTCCCCTTTGGGGCTTGACAAATTTTTCGGTATCAGAGCATGATTGACACCCTAAAAAAGTGATATTAATAAAATAGATAGTGTTATACAAGAAATGAATTTCTATGTCTGAGGATAAAGTATAAAAATTAATTTGCGTTAAGATGATATTGGAAAGGCATATTGAGGTTGTCCGCTTGTAGATAAAAGTATTTCCCTATTTAGTTATGGGTAATTTGGCGTGGTCTAGAATTTAATTAGAAGTGATAAGGAATACACTACATAAATGATTAGAAGAGACTTTTATGGAAATATGAGTCTGTGAACTCTTCTGGGTTATGTGTGTGAACCTGTGAAGTTTAAATTTAAGAAACTCATCTTAGATGAAAATCCAAAGTCTTAGTTTTTTTCAAAAATCCAATATTTGCCCTGACTATTTGGAATTCGTTTGTTTGAGTTGAAACCTTTTGGTTGTAGACTTTGGTTCGAAACTATTAGTAGAAGTTTCTGAATAGATCTTGTTTGGAGAGTTTTGGCATTGGTGTAGATTTCTACAAAAGTTGTTGAGAATATTGATTTGAGAACTGGAGCAGTGTTCAAGTGGATTGCTATTGAGGGACGACTACGGTGAAGGTTTCCCTGACCGAAGCTTATTACGAAATGCCTAGAAAATATAGTGAAAATTTGAGAAGCCATTATTATGCTGCAGAGTACAAGACTTATTTTGCTATATTTATTTTGAGGTAATGATGAAAATTTTTGAGGATTAATTACTGGTTGAGGTTGTAAGATTAATGAAAATTTGAATAATGTTCAGGTGATTTAAAGATAGATCCTAATTTGGAATAAAGTAAACTCTAATTTTTTTTTTGAATATAAAGCTTAGTTGTGAAGATGACATATTACATTAGAATCCTAGATTACGACTGATGAAGTTGTATGGCTGAGAAACACTTCAGGACCAAGATTATCGTGAGAGTTACAAGCTTAGTTCAATGATTGTAGGTTTGAGTGTTATTTGAAATTTTGGAGCAAATGTTGTTAAATATTTGAGTGAAAATGATAAATAATTGGAATGCAGTGATGAAATTAAATATGGATGCAAAGAATGTGTTTATGGGAAGTCTTTGAAGCATGTTTATATAGTTGGATGATTTAATGTCTGTGATTGGATTGGCAAAACAATCCTTTTGAAGATTAATGATAAGGAAATTTAAACTCCACTTTTGTTGAAGTGCGATAAGAGTTGATGATGAAGTATTTCACATTTAATGCAATATGATGCCATAAGATTTATGGACACAAGTAAACAGTGAACGTTCGGTTTTCTTATAGTTTGATTAGATGTAATCTCAAATTTTGACTAATTAAGTGAGTTTAAGTTCATATTTGATTGTTACGCAAATGGTGTGACTTTTCAATTGTGAGCGAGTAAGTTGTTGCTTTACGGGATGTTTCTTTTCACATTTAATGTTTGTCTATGGGGTAGGGAAGACTAGAGCATTATGTGAGTATGTTTCTTGTTATTAGTGACTATGAGTTAATTGGCATAATTTAGTTTTTGTTTGTTATAACTGTGTCCTGACGTTCTTCTTGAGGATCTGTCAAGGTTTCCACCCAATCGTGAGCTTGAGTTATGCATTTATTTTGTCCCAACAATGCTCTAGTTTTTATTGCTTCATACAAGATGGTTAGGTGAGGAGAATAAACTTTGATTTCAGCATATTGATTTGTTGGGGAATGAGTTCCACATGTTTAGTTTGTCATATGGGATATGTCAGTTTTAATGTTTGTTTGGAAACGAAGTTGTTGTTTCTAATTTTGTTCATTTCGTGCTTGAAGTTTGATAAATGATGATCGATATTAATAATCCATTAATATAAGAAAATGTATTGATTGATTCGATTGGAAGGATTAATAAATTTTGGTATAAATAATTCCAAGTTGGACAATGGTCAATAAGTTTGCTAATAAAAAGTTGGTGCAGTCAACTTTTGAGTTCATTATAAATGATTCGAGTTGAAATTTTGACGTTGGTTTAACATATTAATGTTATGAATATGGGAAAGTGAATCTTCAGGACTTTGCGAACTATTTTGGTTAAGTATTTCTTAAGTGATTGAGTATTATGATACTCATGATGATCATGTGGAACGTCTAGGAATTTTGAATTAAACTTTTAAAGATCATCAGTTATAAGCTAGGTGTGGTTGGATACAATTATTGGGAGATGAGCAAAATTTTTCAAACTTAGGGATTTTGATCAGTATCTCGTTGGTTTCTATTTGGGTTACAATTATGTTAGATTGACACCACTAAAGTGTATGAGTGAGGTCTAGATTTTCTTGAATTTGAGTTGTTGCACAGAGATCTAATTGCAAGAATTTCATCTAGTATTGGTATTGTTAAGAAACCTTAAGAAAAAAACCTTAAGCGTGAAGGAAAATAGTTGGTTGATTTCTGAAGAGTTGGAATTTTAGTTGGTTATTGTGTTGTTATTAACAGTAGCATGTGCATATTCGCTATATGTTGATTTTATTAAGTATCAAAAGTTGGATTTGGATGCTTAAAGTTATAGAGAGATGAAATTTATACCTGTAAGCTCTATTAGTCATGACATATGAACCTAACTCATGAGTTAAGTTAGCAAGAATTATTCTTTTACTTTGGAAGCTTAATAGAGTAATTTTATGGCGTGAAGGTAGATAGTCTCTTGGATTCTAAGAGTTTGAAATATTTAAAGTAAATATCATAATGTACTGTTAGGTAGGAAATATGAAGAATTGTGATCTTGTTGTAGAGTGTCATTTTTGTGATTAAAATTTTGGGTCGTTAACCTCAAACCTTTAATTCTATGGCTGTTGTGAAAGGATTATAAGAAATATTTGACCATTTGTGTTGATCCAATATTTGAGGTATGTAGCCTTGTAACAACTTTTCAATTTCTACAACGTATTTGGGAAATGAAGAATCTTAATGATGAGCTTAAAGAGAGATTTGGCAAGCTGAAGTATGATGGGCAACATGATTATTGGAAGTTAGCGCTAAAGAAATTATGACTTGTCATTGATTTATTTATAGTGTCTGATAATTCATATTTTTGGCAAAGAGATTTAGTTGATAAGTTATAAATCAAATTTTTTTATTCGTTTGGATAATATCAAATGTTTGAAGCATTGAAACGTAAGTGTAAGTGTGCATTTGGAGTTAAACGTGGATGATGTGTGACTAGATTTTGATTTATTAACAAATTAGGAACTGAACACTTGAAACCTACTAGGTTTTTACACCCTATCTTTGAGGATGTGAAAAACAAAATATTACAACTATTAGTTTTATGATCCAATTATCAGTGACATTTTAGATGTATGGTGATGTTGAGTTGTCACAAAACGGTTGATTTTTCTGCTTAGTTTTTCTATCTTTGCTGGAGATGAACTATTATAGGTTTTAGTTGAGTAAAATAAATATTGCAGTCATCGTTTGATCTCGCATGTTCTTTCAATGTTATGTCTGATTAAGATCTAAATAATTTGATTAAGTTTAACTCTCCAGTGGTCTTGAGCACTTAGTTAAGTTGAGCGATTGTGGTTCCCGATAAAAAAGGATAGTTTCAATTTTGGACTTACGGGGAATAGGATGAGCTATCTAATCTCGAATATGATAAAAAATTTTGTAATTATTGAAATTTAAACTTATGAGACTCTTTTTGGGAGATAGTGCAAACTACCTCTATGTTGAGCTAAGGGCGAGATGCAGGTAAACCTTGGCTCTGTTTGAGTTCATGTAACGATTGGAAAAGTTCAAGTAATTATGAAATGATTTTTTAAACGGTTTTGAGTCATTTGAAGAGTTCAAAGTGACAACTTAGAAATTTGAAAAATTGACTGTGGTGCTGTATTGGTCGATTTTATTGTAATGGGTAAGTAAATTCTCATATGCGTATCGAGATTCTTTGAATTTTTAAGAGTGTTGATGCAATGGTTTATCAATAGGACTTATTTCTATAGTTAAGACATGTTCATAAAATCTTTCTTGTTTCTATGCTGAGGAAATATATATTTGACCTGATCTCTTGGACCGAGGTGCCTATTCATGAGTATGTTTCTTACGAGGAGGAGTTTGATAAAATAATCATTCGTAAAATAAGAGATCTTCGTCATCGTGAGATACCATTGGTTCAAGTATGATGAAAAAATCATAATGAAAAAGAAGCGACTTAAGAGATTGAATCGAAATTGATGGCAAGGTATCCTCACTTATTCAGCGATACGATCGAGGTTGTTCTAAATTTTGGGGTTGAAACTCTTTAAGTGGGGAAAAATATTATACCTGGCCCGTTAAATAAATAAATAAATAAATATATATATATATATATATATATATATATATATATATAATTTAAAAGGGAAAAACAACCCCCTCTCGAGGGGTTGTTTTTGAAATAGGGGGGAGACCTCCCCTATTTAAGAAGAAGTGGGGGAGGTCTCCCCATTTCATTTAATTTCTGCCACGTTCCCACCACTTTCCTCTCCAATTCCTTTCTCTGGTGAGCTGCGAGACAGTAGAGGGTGGAATTTTCTCCGGCGACTAACAGTTCCGTTCATCAATGAGTAAGTGTCAGTCAATCTTTACTCCGAAATTTTTTGCTATGTTCCTTCAAAGGACTAACTCTAATGGACGAATGCGATTGTGGTTAGGATCGAAGTTTGGACTTCTGGGTTAGTGACTGATTTCAATGGAAGTAATTGGCAGTGAGAAATTCTTTAAAGGTGTGAGAAGATTTGATATTTCCTCTAAAATTCTATCTTTCCTCTTTGTTAATCGATGATTAATGGAGGAATTTAATTTTCTGAAGTTGAAGTTGATCATCGGTTTTGTGCGAACCCTTCCGGTGAAGCTTTTACAATGAACAATGTCTCAAGTAAGAATTAAAAGCTCCAATCTTTGTTCTTTCCAAAGATTCTACAAAGTTGGATGTTTGTGTTAGATAGGTTTATGTTGAAAGATTTTCTAGATGGTTTTCCTTTGAATGTGAAGTAAGCCTTGAGTCGTGAAGGAACTCCGGTCGGAGTGTATAAAATCCAAGATTTTATAAATTGATTTTTAAATGCCACGTGTAAAAAAAAAAATCGTTTTGAACAGTCAATGCATTGAAGGATTGACATATTTTGTCGCGTCATGGCCACGTTGAAATTTTCGCTCCATTGGTCAAAATCAGTAAATGTTGATGTTATTGAACAGTAAATAATTGATTTAAATAGAGTGTGGTAAATAATTTTAGCACTAAAGTCATTGTCTGGTAGCGTTCGGAATGAATTGGAATTTGAATTGATTTATTTAACATATAAAATATATTTTATTATATATTTAATTATTAAATTAATTGATTTAAAATTTTTAAAACATGTAAGAAGCAAGAAGACATAATTGTCTTCTTCACTGCTTTCTTCACGTAGAGAGGGAAATCGTGAGAGGCAAAGGAAAAAAATTTGAGTTTTTTTAAGGCTTTAACTCCATATTTGTGTTCTTCACGTTTAGACCAACAATATTTGCAAAGTAAGTAGGTATGTAGATTCTCTTTTCATCTCCGATTTGGATTTCAAAATTTTATTTTCGGTTGTTTTTAAATTTATGCCGAGAAACTCATATTTGAGGAGTGATTTTGGTTTATATTGATAGAATCAGAGTCTATGCATGGTTATTTGTCGTTAGAAGTCGAAATCGAGTGAAGACAGTATTTTTCAGTCGAAAAACAGTGCTTGGCACCATTTTCAGTCAACTAGATGAAAAGCGGTAGACCAAATTACTGCTCATTAGTCTGCCGAAATACTGTTCACCGATCGTGACACTATTCATGCAAGAATCACTATTTACTGGCATTAATCATGCAGGAGTTACTGTTCACGGGTCACTGTTCGCGCATGGAGTTACTTTTCACGTCGGCCGAAAAATGAGAAGATTGTCCCAATTCTGTCCCTGGTTTGTTCTAGTCGACCACTGAGCGACTGTTGAGTTATATGAACCATTGTAAAGTCCCGATTGACCATCGACGTGTTTAATTGACACTCAATTGTCCCGGTTGACTGTTGTTGAGTCTAGTTGAGTCTGTGAGGTCCCGGTTGACCCTCGTTTTGTCTCAACGACTGTTGAATGTTCCGGTTAACTATTGTGATGCCTTGTCGACCCTGGGTGGTTCAGATGGCTTCAGTTATATTTCCTCAACTATCGAGTAGATTGGGTCGAGTGTCTTGTGTTTTACCTTTGTCACCATGTCTTGTTAACCGATTGGACTTGCGGGTGGTCTGTTGGGGTGCCGAGTCAACCATGGTTGTTTTTGGTCGACTGCACCATTTATTTCTTGGAGTTGGATTTAACGAACTTCGTTCAGCTTCGTCAGCCATGCCTTGTTCATAATTGTGTAGATTTTCAGCTCAAGGTGTAGGGAACCCATCGTTCCTCGGTCAAGTGTGTTGATCCTTCCGGTCGAGGTTGATTTTTGGTTTAGGATTCTGGTTATATTCCTAGATTTGGTTTCCAGATTGGGATTTGGAGTTGACCCTAGAAATTGTTTTAGGTTCTAGTCTTGTTTAAGACTTGTTTGTTATCCCATGTATGTTTGTTGAGATGTTGACACCGACCTTGTAGGTTCTGGAGGTGTTAGGCAATTCGACTTTTCGCTTACGACAACGCGTAGAGCTGGTTTATCGGTAAGCGTGTTGTGGTAGCCATTGAGGCTGGGATCTTTATACTTTCTGCACTGCATGGCATCATGGTTTTCAAAACTGTTATTTTTTGGGATACCACACCATAAAACCTAATGGGGACTGTTCAGTAGCACGTCAGTTTTTACGTATACGTATGTTTTCTCACGTTTACATTCCGTACATGGTTTATTCTTGATATTCTACCATATTAATGATGTGATATCTGTGCATGTGTTAGAAGGATGAATCCTCTTGATGCTTTAGGCAATCTAGCGCTAAAGCATCACGAGGCTATCCAATGACATCTTCTGCTACAAGAAAATGGGTTATATGATACTTACATTGGGGGTATGAATCCTCTTGATGCTTTAGACACTCTAGAGCTAAAGCATCATGAGGCGATCCCTCGAAATCTTCTATTGAGAGAAGATTTGTTATGTACATTGGGAGGATGAATCCTCTTGATGATTTAGGCACTCTAGCACTAAAGCATCACGAGGCTATCCCCGTGCAATCTTTTGCTGCTTGAAGATTGGTCGTTTACGTGCAAAATGGCGATGGGGCATTCATGACATGTTCTCAGGTTTTGATCCCTAGAAGTGGAAAACAGGATGGGACATTGTTGACATGTCCTCAGGTTGCAAGTCCAGAAAGTTGGAAATAGGATGGGAGGGTGATGATGCCTTCTTGGGTTGCAAGTCCCTAAACCTGGCTAGGGTATTTATCATGCAGAGTTGGCAGGGTTGTTAGTCGCGAAGATTAGCCTATCCTAGTACCATTTCATTTGGCGGGTGGCTAGACGGCTCGTAGCTCTGCTCGTCGGCAACCCTCGTCAGTTTGGAACATAAAGGTACTTAGTGAGAAGCGGTCTATTGTGACGAACCTCATCCGTTACTGCACTTTTATGAGTTGTGTCGTCGTTGAGCTACTCGCCGGCAACTCGGGTGACGTGCTGGATCTGCGAATCGCTGTCAATGGTATTCTTTCTATTGGCGGATAGCCACCTTTTTGTGACCTTTTTTGTGACCTCTGTTGGGCGGTTACATGAGTTGTGTCGTCGCTGACTAGTTTGCGGACAACTCGGGTAATGCACTGGACCTTCAGATCATATTGGCTATGGCTACGGCCCGTCGGCACATTTAGGCGGTTACACGAGTTATGTCATCACAAAGTTTGCTCACTAGCAACTTAGGTAATGCGTTGAATCTTCAGATCGTATCGGCGGTAGCTATGGCCTATCGACACATCTGAGAGATTATACCACTTTACGATGATGAGTGATGGATGGGTCCTTGTGTGACCATCCCTTTTCACAGATGACGTTTTCATATGGAAAGCAATGTTGGCATATTTTGTAATTATAGTTATCTATGTATACAGTGGGTTTTGATAAAGCCACATCGAGGGCCATGGGCTGGTTTTGTTAAAATGATAAAGAGGTTTTAAATATTTAAATCTATGTACAGTAAATGAGAAGCATAAAATGGTTTTCAAAAGATGAGGAAAACGGTTTTAGCATGCACTACATTTAGTATAGATTTCCCTACTAAATTTGTCACTCACCCTTTAGACTATATTTTTCCCCAGGTTAGGGTGTAGGTTTGGTGCACTGGTCGTGTACGTGTGGCACGAGGCTATCCCATGGAAACCTTCTATTGCATGAAGGTTGATTGAAA
>CM039473.1:26657917-26687946 GCA_022433065.1 Begonia loranthoides | reverse complement strand
GTGGGGTATTGGTGACATGTCTTCAGGTTTCAAGCCTTGAAAGTCAGAAATGGAGATGGGAGGGTGATGACGCCTCCTTGGGTTTTGAGCCCCAGAACTTGGCCAGGGTTTTGTCATACGAAGCTGGTAAGGTTATTAGTCGCGAAGATTTAGTCTATCCTTGTACCGTTCCAAATTGACGGGTGGCGAGACGGCTCGAGCTTGCTAGTCGGCAACCCTTGTCAGTATGGAACATAGAGGTATATTAGTTGAGAAACGGTCTATCATGAGCAACCTCATCCGTTACTGTGATAATACAAGTTGGGTCATCACGGAACTTGCTCGCTGAGAACTCGGGACACGTGTCGGGTCTTCGAATGGCCATCATTTATATTTCGTACAGGTTGGGTCTTTGGACCTAGTTGGGCATCAAAATCTTTTGATCAGATGGGCTGTGAGTCGACCCAATTGCCATTTGCAGGCCCAAATCGAATATGTTGATAAGAAATCATTAGTCCAGTATGTTTACAAAATTAGATCGAACCGATTCCCAATGAACCATAAGCGGATCATTTTCAGGTGCGATTCGCTCTTCTTCTCAGTTTTAATAGGTAGGGCGGCACTACGTAGAACTATTGGGCTTTCCATTTAATCGTTTCTCTTCGTCACTGCCAAGCAAAGTGAGCGAACGTATTCGCACTTTCCTACTTTGTCATCGATTGAATTTGATCTCTGCATTTCATTTCTATCCTATGGTTTCACTAAATTTATATTGTGAATCTGTGTGTATTGGAAGTCCTCTTTTCATGTGAAAAATTACTTTGGCGTTGTTATCTTTGAAGTCAATTTTGTTTTTTTTAAGTACTTGTTATTTCTCTCTCTATTTCGATTCAAATTTAGATTGTACTCATGATTTGTTTTTTGTTTACTTTGTCAGCCAGTGTGCTGTCTTACAATTTTGAATCTCCGGCAATTTAGGGTTTAGCAATTTGTGGTTTTGAAGGATTAAGTATCGAAATAATCGATAAGACCCCGCAATGTCGAAGGAATCTTCAAATTTTCTATAGTTGGTTGTATAAAATAGAGGAGATCTATATTTTCACTGGAATGACTTGATGTAGGCTCATCACTTGTATTGAGTTTGTATTTGCTAGTAATCAGTGATACTAGAAAAAAATATTTACTTGTAGAGCTAAAAAAATTGCTCTATTTCCCAAAAACATTTATCCAAAATTTGTCGGAGAACGGAAAGTTTTGGACACATATACAAAATATGATCAACATACAGTTTAAGATTCTTGACATCCAAACTCACGCTCTTAAAATTCATTGCATTCACTTCATTTCAATTGGCGGAAAAATTGAATGCATCTATTGATCTTAATATGCATAAGCAAGAAGAGACTCACAGAAGTACATGCCCACCCTTCTCTCTTCTCTCATCTTCAATGGATTGAAATACACTACTCTGTTCTTTACCGATTGGCCCAAATTTGGTAATTTTTAATTTTCAATTTATTGTTTAATTTTCTTGATTTTTTCTGTAGTATTGTCATTCAACTGCAATGGATTTTGTTTCTATCATGGGTTTGTTCAGTTTTTTCTCAATTTTTTCCTTGTTTTCTCCTTTTAATTTGCAATTCACATAGCCTACTCTCTCTATCTCATGTCTCTTAAATTTATCAAATTATTAGCATTTAAAGTTGTGAATTAGTCGATATTGAGCATTTGCTTGGAGAAATTTAGTCAGGCAACGACATCTATCAAAGATTTATAAATTTATTCACTTTAAATCATTTTACTGTTCCCTAATATCTATCTCCATCATTCTATATAAAAGGGGAGAAGTTTATATTTTGTTTTAATCTTTTTTATTTATCTTCATTGTCAAATATCTCTTTGTTTATTTATGGGAAATTAACAAAACAAACTTTGAAATATTGAGTTAGTGATAAGTCAAACCTTAAAGTAATTTCACGAACAACTAAAATATCGGACTATCATAAATGAACAAGGGTAAACCTTGCTATTACGTTTTCCGTTAAAAATCGTCGAGGCAAACACCACAGTCACGTTTTCAGCTTAAAAACATACAATAACATCACATGGACATCCAAGAGACGTCCAATGGATGTTCAAGGATCATCCTTGGACGTCCTTCAATGACGAGGGACATCCAAGACTGATCCATGAGGAGGGACGTCCAAAAATTAGCCTTATTTATGCCTTTGATTCATTTTGTCCAAAAATTTATTTTGTTAAAAATAAAAGTTTAAGGTTCAAATTGAATTAAAAAATTTGAGATTTATTTTGTCTAAAAAATAAGTGTAGGGTTTAAGTTGAACAAATACCTAAAAGTTCAGATTTAATTTGTACTTGATCCTATTTTTTTTTAATACTCAAGTAGAAGGACACAGTTTGTTGAGCTAAACAAGATAAGCCTTTTCAATTTGAGCAGAGTTAAAGAGCTCAATGTGACTTGTGTTTAGCTCGGCTCCTGAGTGTTTGACTCGATACAATTATCCGATCAATCTCTAAGATAGATGGTTTTAAAGGTTGATCGAACTAATTTGTTCTAGTAACATTTTTAATTTCTACCAAGTTAAAGTTTAATTGTTGTTATTCAAGAATCCAACTACGAGTACCCTTTTATAGTGAAGTAAAATTTGAAATAGATTGAGCGAGTTAAGGGATACTTATGAGAGGAGAAAATGGTTATTAACAGAGGGAATCGACAGAGAAGATAATACTAGCCCTTAAGTACTGATTATATCTTAATTAATATAAACTCTTTAATCATCATCCTGTTTGTTTACAAAATTAGATCGAACCATAAATCAGATCATTTTCAGGTGTGATGCGTCTTCTTCTCAATTTTTAACGGGCAACACTGCATAGAACTACTAGACTTTTCATTTAATCGTTCTTCGTCACTGGCAAGCGAAGTGTAAAATCCAAAATTTTTAAAATGCCACGTGTAATTTTTTTGCGAATTTTTGGTCAATGTGGAAAGGTTGACCCATTTTGTCGCTTAGCGACCCATGTGTGTTATGGTCAAATTTTGGTTTTTCGAGCAGAAGTTTGTTTTCGGAAATGTTTTGGTAAATTATTTTGAATAAATAAACTAATTTCAGTTTGTGTTTTGAAATGGGTCCGATTTTAAAAACAAAAATTTAGTTGGATTTTTATTTAATATATGATATATAATGTGTATTTTATATAAATTAATTTGAAAAAAAAGGTTGATCGGAATGGAGTGAAAGGGACAGTTATATGAGGTATGTAGGATTTGGGCGAGCCACTGATCGTAGATCAGTGGTGAGGGACATTCGTTCGTGATGAGGGATGTCCTTTAGTGACGAGGGATGTCTGCTAGCATAAGGGATATCTGTCGTCTATAAGGGGCGTTCGTTGGGATCATCATATGAGTCTAGGAATGATTAGGCAAATTGCTGATCGTTAGATCAGCAATGAAGGACGTCCATCGTCTACAAGGGACGTCCGTCCATTATCCGAAATGGACGCCCCTTAGCGGTAAGGGACGTTCGACGCTACTTGGGACGGGGTCACATGCGAGGCACGTGGGTTTTGAATTAGAATCGTACACGTTAGATGACCGTCGGATGAGAGGGCAAACAAGGTTAGGACCGTATGATGCGCGTGAGGGAAGTCCATTATTCGGGAGGGACGTCCGACACGGTGCGAGGGACGTCCTTCGAGGGTTGCGGGACGTCCGTCGGCTCTTTAGTGTGTTAGGTTCCTTGGGGCGACATCATCTCGATAGAAAAAGATCCACGAACCGCGATCTCATGCCCTAGCCGAGGATAAGTAGCGATGGAAACCATTCTACTGAGGCGTCCGTCATATCTTCAGTCTATGAGACTACTGAGTTGTCGCCGGAGGGTTGGGCTGAGCTAGGTATTCATTTCCCCTTTGTCGATTAAGCTAAGATGTTGTAGGTTTTCTTGGCTTCTCGGTCAATTTGGTTTGTTACGGCTTTGTTGGTAACGCCAAGAGCTGGGGATTTTGTTTTTGGTTTTGTTACAATCGTTAATGGATTTTCTGATTGATTGTTGTCTAGGTTTTTGTTTTCGATTCCAAATTTGATTGTTTCGGTTTTGATGGAAAATACCGATAATCTATCCTGTTTTGTTGTGGTCCACTGATGGAATCGTTGTGGGTTTCATTTGTTGTTTGTTTGGGCGTGACTTATACTCTCGGTTAATTCATGGAAGTTGAAGATTGTAGTTGGTTTATGGTTCTGTTTTGGGTTTTGCTTTGGATAATGAATTATGGTGATTGTCCCCTATTGTGCTCACTGTTCAATTGTTTTGTTTTGTGTACTCTTGTGTTGTTAATTTGGGACCCGAGTGTTGTCGCATCTGTCTCTGTTGTGATTATTTCTCTCACGGTTTGATGTCCATTTTGTTTAGGATATATGCTGCTTTGTTTGTTTCTTGTTCTGCATTTACAGTTACTACTTGATAGAAACTGTTGAGGGTAGTACTCTATTGATTGGGATTTGTTCTCTATTCATTTATTGCTCGGATATATGTAGGCAAATGAAGTTAAAGGGTTCCGAAGTGAGTTTTAGATGAGTATGAAAACGGATGTTAGACTTAATCCAATGCATAAGTTGTAATCATAGATTTGGTTTCTGGTTTGGGACTCGAGGTTGTCTCCATAAACCGTCGTGGATTCTAGTCTTGTTTAAGACTTGTTTGTTATCCCTTGTATGTGGTTGGGATGTTGACATAGGCCTGGTTATAGGTTTTTAAAAATTATTAATTTTTTAAAGCTCGGCCTCTGGTTTGAGGGCGGACTGAGTTGGGCAACAAAGTCTTTTGTTCAGATGGGCTGTGAGTCGACCCAATTGCCATTTGCAGGCCTAAATCGAATGTGTTGATAAAAAATCATCAGTTTTGTTTGTTTACAAAATTAGATCGAACCGATTCGCATCAAACCGTAAGCTAGATCATTTTCAGGTGCGATTTGTACTTCTTCTCGGTTTTAACAAGCAGTGTGGCACTACGTAGAATTGTTGGGCTTTCCATTTAATCGTTTCTCTTCGTCACTGCAAAGTGAAGTGAGTGAAGGTATTCTCACTTTCCTTCTTTGTCATCGATCGAATTTGATCTCTGCACTTCATTTCTATTCTGTGGTTTCACTATTGTGAATCTGTGTGTATTGGAAGTCCTCTTTTCGTGTGGAAAATGACTTCGACGCTGTTATCTTCGAAGTCAATTTTGATTTTTTTTTGAAGTACTTGCTTTTTCTCTCTCTGTTTCGTTTCAAACTTAGATTGTACTCGATTTGTTTTTTGTTTACTTTGTTAGCCAGTGTGCTGCCTTACAATTTTGAATCTCCGGCGATTTAGGGTTTAGCAATTTGTGGTTTTGAAGGATTAAGTATCGAAATAATTGATGAGACCCCCACAATTTCGAAGGAATTTATCCAAAAGTTAGTTGGAGAACGAAAAGTTTTTGACACGTCTACAAAATATGATCAACAAACAGTTTCAGATTCTTGACATCCAAACTCACACTCTTTAAATTCATTGCATTCACTTCATTTGAATTGGCGGCAAAATTCAATGCATTTGTTGATCTTAATATGCATAAGCAGGAAGAGCCTCACAGAAGTACAGGCCCAAATCGAATCGGCCCACTTCGTATTGATACGAAAACACCCTTCTCTCTTCTCTCATCATACATGGATTGAAACGCATTACTCTGTTCTGTGCCGATTGGGCGAAGTTTGGTAGTTTTAATTTTCAATTTATTGTTTAATTTTCTTTATTTTTCTGCAGTATTGTCATTCAACTGCATTGGGTTTTGTTTCTACGATTTTGTTTTTGTCTAGGGTTTGTTCAGTTTTTGCTCGGTTTTTTCCTTGTTTTCTCCTTTTAATTTACAGTTCACATAGCCTACTCTCTTTATCTTCTGTTCTCTTAAATTTATCAAATTATTAGCATTTAAAGTTGTGAATTAGTCGATATTGAGCATATGCTTGGAGAAATTTAGTCAGGCAATGGTATCCATCAAAGATTTATAAAGTTTATTCACTTTAAATCGTTATACTGTTCCCTAATATCCATCTCCATCATTCTATAAAAGGGACAAAGTTTCTATTTTGGTTTAATCTTTTTTATTTATTTTGATTGTCAAATATCTCTTTGATTATTTGTGGGAAATTAATAGAACAAACTTTAAACTGTTGAGTCAGTGATAAGTTAAACCTTCAAGTAATTTCACAAAACTAAATCATCGGACTATGAGAAATGAACAGGGTAAACCGTCAAAAATCGCTGAGGCATACGCCACAGTCACGTTTTCAGCTTAAAATGTCCAGTATCGTCACATGGACATCCAAGAGATGTCCAATGGACGTTCAAGGATCATCCTTGGACGTCTTTCAATGACGAGGGACATTCAAAGCTAATCTATGAGGAGGTACACCCAAAAATTAGCCTTCTTTATGCCTTTGATTTATTGATTAATCTGTTTTGTTCGACCATCAAATTAGTTCACTTTTGTTTTGTGAGCCTACGATTTTCCTTGGTTCAATGTAGTCTTTCATTTCGTGGTTCAATACATTGACAATGAATTTATGGGGAAAAAAACTCACTAGGCAAATTGAAAAATTAGTGCATTGTTAAGTTTCATGTCTGAAGTTTATCTTATATTTTCCAATCTCAGATTCCTACCGCTTGTTAAAAAGCGTAATGGATAGCATCATAGATTCTTTAAACAATGCGTATAAGGATTTTGTTGTTGGAGCAGCTAATGTCCTAGAGGCCAATGAAACTTCAGAAGATCTAAAAACAGCTGCCACAGATGTGGCTTTGGAGAATTTTAAGCAGAAATGGGAACAATTCAGGGTTGCTTGCGATCAAGTTGAAGAATTTGGTGGAGTCGGTGAAGCAAATGGTGGGCTCATAATGCTTATTAGATGAGGACACTGGATCAGTTGTTGGGAAATTTAGGCCTGGTAGTATGTAATATCCCGAAAATTTACCAAGATTTGATATATATTATGTTTGAATTTTGAAGATTTTGGAATGATTTTTTCTCGTAGGACGTAATACCCCAATTTTCCCATAACAGAATTAAGTAAAAATAATTGAGAAATTATTTGGGCATTATTGGATAATTGAAGATTTATTTGATGATGAGAAATTTAATTGAGGAATATTTGGATAATCAATGAGGATTTATTTGATGGGAAAATTTATTGAAAAACCAAAACGAAGGATTTAAATTGGATCGATAATTATCGTTAAGCAATATTTGGAATAAATCAGTAATCGAAATTGGGTTGAGAATTATTTAATTAAATGAAGGATTTAGTTAAATTATTAAAGAGAATTTTATTGAGTAAAAAGAGGATTTAAATTAAAAAGGAAAATTAAATAGAATTAGAGGGAATTAAATTAAAGGAAAATCAAATGGGGAAGGGATGATAGTGAACCGATTTGGTTCGGTGGCTGGTTCGCTGGTTCGGTTAAGGAGTGGTCTGCTAAAGAAAAGGGGGGAAATGATTTAGGGCTGTGATTTTTCTGAAGAGAAATGAGACAGGGAGAGAGACACCCGAGAGAGGAGAAATGGTGATCTCACAATTGGAGACCGAGAGCGAGAGAGATCCCGTGAGTAACCGAGAGCGAACTCGAGAGGAAGGCGACGATGCCAATGAAGGGGTTTAGGAGACGCGGAGCTGGTGTCTGGCATGCTGCGGGTGCCGTTGTCGGGGTCTAGGGTTGCGTCGATGGAATGCCCGAGTCGCGAGAAGGACGAACTGAGTGCGCAAGCTTTGGTTTTCTATGCGATTGACCGAGGTAACCTCGGTTATGCTCTGTATTTTGGTGATCTGTTGATTGGATGAAATTACTACTGTGATTGTTGGAAGGAATTTGCAGCGATATTTTTGCAAGGATGAATCAGCAGTGGCAGTAACACGAAGGTCTGGTCCCTTTGGTTTGCTTGGACCGGTTTTGTTGTGAACCGGTTCAATTGTTCTACCGACACAATAGTGGATGATATTTTCCTTTGCATATGACAGCCACTAGGAGACACAGAATGCTCATCTTCAAGAGTTTGTCGAGGAGGTAATTGAGCTGCAGAAGAAATGAAGAAGGCTATCGGGTAAGAAGAAAATAAAAGGAAGAAGAGGAGAGAGTGCTCTCTATGAGCTACGAGAAATGAGAGAGACAGAGAGCAAGTGAGAAGGAGAAGAAGAGAAAGGCATGGAGAGTGTGAGCTGGGGAGAGAACCGTGGGGTTCTTAAGAAGAAAAGAAGAATAGAGGAAGACAGTGAAGTGAGAAACAAGGGAAAAATTGGAACTAGAGTCCTCTGCTTCGGTGCTACTCGTCGGGTCCCCTTGTTTTTTAGGATTTGTCTCTGTAAAAAAATGGAAAATTGGTGAAGCTTCTATTCTGGCTTCAGGTGTATGTGTAGGTAATGGTCTTCTCCCTTGTTTTTGGATATGTTCTTTGTTGATGAATCTGGTTGAGGAATATGTTGGTAAATGGATTCTGATGTGGGTTATTGAAGCTGGTTGTTGAAATGTATTTTGAGTATATGCTCTCTAGTTACTTATGAACACTCGATTGGTAACTGAATGATATAGTGCACAATGGTTGGTCGCTGTTGTTGGACATTTATATATCCTGTAAATTGGTTTGTTCATGGTTTAGATTTTGATGAGAGAAAATTGTGAGAAATTATTATGTTGCCTTGGTTGATGAAATTCTGTTTGGATAATGGAACTGCCTTGGTTGATGAAATTCTGTTTGGATAATGGAACTATCCTCTGCTTTACAGCTTTGATATATTGGTAATTGTTGTGTTTTGACAGTGTGTTGCTAGACTTCACTATTTTTAATTAGTTCTGGATATTGGATTTATTATTGCGAAGTTGTCAAGTAATTAAGTTGACTATTGAGATTTGTTAAGCGCTAAGGTTTATACAAATTCAGTGGTTTGTTATTAATGGATAAGTATTGGTTAATTGGTCGAAGAAAATAATTTGGACGAAAAGTGTGAAATAATTAAGTGGTAAGTATATTATCAAATAATTAACTAATAATGATGGTATTAAAATTGAGATTTATAATTGATAAATATATTAATAAATAAATTATAATTATTTTGAAGGTTTTAACGAGAAAAAGGATAAAGAGCTAAAAGCGCTAAAGACCGTTGGAAAGTTCTTTGAGGGTAAGAAATAGGATGCGGTGGCCAGTGGAGGCTCTGCATCACAGGATTATTTTATGCTTTAATTATAGTCAATTATTGATAGAATTATTGATAGAATAATAGAATTTCGTAGAGAAGAATAATTTGTTAAAAGTAATTAATGCATGAAATTATGGAATTAATGCACGAAATTACGAATAAAATATTGTAACATAAAAATGAATAAATGTGGAAACTAATAAGGAATAATGTGCAATTTATGAATTAATAGTAGACTACTTTTATTCTGTTGATTGAGGACTATTATGAAATAAATATGAACTAAAATTCATGCATCATGATACGGTTTATGAAACTGCTGAAATATGCATAGCATGTTAATAAATGAACCAATAAATGTAAATAGGTATATGAGATTGGGATAAGTAGGTGACGGTGCTTGGTGGTGACACCCCTAATGGATGTATCTCCTCATCGGAGTGACGGTTAAGTCACAAGACCTGATGATGTATCCTTTTATTCCTACACTGATAATCTTATACATCTGGACTGTTTAGTGAAATTAAAATGAAAAGCTGAGGAGATAGGTTCTTTTCTAAAAGGACTGCATAAACATTGCATAGCAAAAGCATACATTATATTTCTTGCTAATCCTTTGGCTCATGGTATTGCCCATGATGCAGGTAATAAACTTAATGCTATTGTTGTGGAGGAGGACGCATTGCCAGATGAACTCTTGAGTTATTAGCTAGATTCCACCTAGAAGGTTATGGCTAAAAATGTTAAAAAGGGTTGTTTTAAATAATAGTTTTTATTTCGATAATATTTTGTAATGGACTATCCAATTTCTAAATGTTTTGAAAAATAAAAGGATTTTTATTAAATAATGTTTTCAAACTATTCTGCGGATTTACTCTGATACGTTTTTATTGAACACGTTTTAAGAATATAGAAAACGAAAAATTTTTATGATGGAAAATATAAAGAAAAAATGGTATTTATAACGCGGGGAGTTACATGGTACGATTGGTATTCCTCCCATAAGTGCAGTGCGGTTGGAACAGATGAGTAAAGTAGTTCAATGGCTAGTGATCGAACTACAACAAGGTTCCGAAGCCCTTGTAAGCTCTGCACATTCCCAGTCTTCTACTCCTTTTAATGCTAGATTTTCTAAGGATGTGGCTCAATAATTGTGAGTGACATTTATGTTCCACCTGCATGCTTCATTGTATAAATATTTTCCTCTATGATATGGTTGAAGTACTATAAATAGCTTTGACAGTCAAATCTGTGGCGAATTAAGTTCTGGATAATCTATTATCAGATAGATGAAAAATTAGTTCCTCGGAGCTAAGTTCTAGTCTAGTTTACTTCAATTATCATATTCTTCTTTCCTTTACAGCTTGGAGGCTCATGAATGATTGTATATCTGTTTTGAAGTTTTGGCAATTGCTTTACCACCTGAGCTGATTGTAGTTTTAATTTCACTCAACCTTTTTTTTAATTGGTTATTGGTTGAGAAATGCATAAGATTCTGCTAGTAGCTGTGGAAATGAAGAGGTCGAGATAGCTTGAGTAGGGTTGAATAGAAGTTGAAGGTAGGGAAAGTTAACACCAGTTTATGATTGTTTATTACCGACTTCATTTATATTTTCTGTTTAGCAACCTCATTTATATCTTCAGTTGTAAATTAATTCAAATGAATGACTAATGGTTCATGGGGCAATGGGAACCTTGAAGAGTGTCCCACACAAATTAAACTCTGAAGTTTAGATTAAGTTATCTTTAGTCATTTTTTTTAAATAAAAGAAATATCGAGCTTTGCCTATTGAACAAATTAGATCTTGTTCGGTTTTATTCGAATTGCAATCAAAATGATCTGATATTATAATACTCATATATATTTTTATTTTAGTTTTAAAAATTATTAAAAAAAATAAATCAAACAAAACTGACCCAAACATAGCCTAAGCCAACTAAAAGCAATCCAAAATGGAGTCCTAGAGGAAAAAATCCAAAATTGAAACTGAATAGGAACTAAATCGAGCAAAATTGAAAAAATCAATTCGAGATTCATTTTGGTCAATGTGCAAAGTTCAAGATTTATTTTGTTAAAAATAAAAGTTTAAGGTTCAAACTAAATTCAAAATTTTGAGATTTATTTTGTTAAAAAATAAGTGTAGGGCTTTAGTTGAACAAATACCTAAAAGCATATTTAATTTGTACTTGATCCTATTTTTTTTAATACTCAAGTAGAAGGACACAGCTTGTTGAGCTAAACAAGATGAGCCTTTTCAATTTGCGCAGAGTTAAAGAGCTCAATGTGACTTGTGTTCAGCTCGGCTCCCAGGTGTTTGACTCGATACCATTATCAGATCAATCTCCAAGATAGTTGGTTTTAAAGGTTGATTGAACTAATTTGTTCCCGTAACATTTTTAATTTCTACCAAGTTAAAATTTAATTGCTGTTATTCAAGAATCCAACTACGGGTACCCCATTATAGTGAGGTAAAATTTGAAATTGATTGAGCGAGTTAAGGGATACTAATGAGAGGAGAAAATGGTTATTAACAGAGGGAATAGACAGAGAAGATAGAACTAGCCCTTAAGTACTGATTATATCTTAATTAATATAAACTCTGTAATCATCATCCTGTTTGTTTACAAAATTAGATCGAACCGATTCCCATCGAGCTGTAAATAGGATCATTTTCAGGTGCGATTTCCGCTTCTTCTCTGTTTTAATGGGCGGGGCGGCACTGTGTAGAACTGTTGGGCTTTCCATTTAATCGTTTCTCTTCGTCACAGCGAAACAAAGTGAGCGAAGGTATTCTCACTTTCTTTCTTCCTCATCTATCGAAATTGATCCCTGCATTTCATTTCTTCTCTATGGTTTCATTGAATTTATATAGTGAACCTCTGTATTGGAAGTCCTCTTTTTGTATGGAAATTTACTTCAGCGCTGTTATCTTCGAAGTCAATTTTGTTTTTTTTGAAGTACTTGCTATTTTTCTCTCTATTCGATTTGAATTTAGATTGTACTCGTTATTTCTTTTTTGTTTACTTTGTCAGCTAATGTGCTGCCTTACAATTTTGAATCTCCGGCGATTTAGGGTTCAACAATTTGTGGTTTTGAAGGATTAAGTATCGAAATAATCGATGAGACCCCCGCAATTTTGAAGGAATCTTCAAATCATCTATAGTTGGTTGTATAAAATAGAGGAGATCTATATTTTCACTGAAATGACTTGATGTAGGCTCATCACTTGTTTTGAGTTTGTATTTGCTAGGAATCTGTGATACTAGAAAAAAATATTTATTGGTAGAGCTAAAAAAATTGCTCTATTTCCCTAAAGAATTTATCCAAAATTCATCGGAGAATGGAAAGTTTTGGATAAGTATAGAAAGTATGATCAACAAACAGTTTAAGATTCTTGACATCCAAACTTACGCTCTTAAAATTCATTGCATTCACTTCATTTCAATTGGCAGCAAAATTCAATGCATCTGGTGATCTTACTATGCATAAGCAGGAAGAGCCTCACAGAAGTACATGGCCAAATCGAATCGGCCGTGTAATACCCAAATTAAGCTGGGACTAAAGATAATAATAATTGTGAATTATTGGAGATTAAGGGATGGTTTTATTATGGAATGTAATACCCCGAATATAGGTTGGAATAATTGGTGGTTTAAGGATTAAAGAGTTTTAAGGTAGTGGGAGATTGTTAAAATAATGAAGGAAGTGTTAAGTAATAAAATGGCAGAGGCAAATCAATGGTGGGCAAAGAAGGATTGGCGAAAATATTACAGTGGCCAAATTATAACAATGGCATTTTTGGAATCAAATAAGGCAGTGGTGTTTTTGTGTGGAATGATGGACATCCCTTATGGAAGGAGGGTGTTTAGTATGATAGGGGTGCAGCATTGTTCGGAGAAATGGATGCCCCTTGGCTGGACGGACGTTCCTTATGAAGGCGGGCATTAGTATGGTAAGTGGAACAGCGTCGTTGTGGGAAGTACTAGACGTCCTTTATGGACGAAGGACGTCCAACATAAGGGCATAGAAGAATGGCGTTAACATTTAAGTGGGATGACGTTGTTTGGAACAAAGGAGGTAAGGCTTTTAAGAAAGAATGGACGTCCCTCATTGAGGAATGGACGTCTTTCATGGCAAAGCAATTGACGGACGTTAAAAGTGAAATGACGGACATCTAGAATACGAAGGCTAGCAGAGGTCCCTTATGAGGAACAAACGTCCCTCATGGTAAATAAGTTGACGGACATTCAAAGTGAGATGACAGACATTCCTTGTAGGGAATCAGATGTCCCTTGCAGTGATGGTGATGTGAATCCCAATGCGGCATAATCTGTAATTTCTCCACGTATCCCCCTTTACACATGGCAACGTAGATAAGTGTTAGGTTTATGGGGATATACGTGAAGCTTATAAGGGACGCTCGGTTCTTTGAAAGGGGGAGAAAAAAGACAGAGTGAGGGAGGTGAAAAGGAGAGAAGCTCTCTGGTGAGAGCTGTGAGCTGTGAAAGAAAAGAGAGTTAAAGAGAAGAAGGAAGCAGAAGGGGCTGCGGGTCAACAAAGAAGAGAGAAAGGAAGCTCTCTAGAGAGCTGCATGCTTGCGTAGGAAAAGTGGGAGAGAGGAAAGAGAGGGGCTCTTTGGAGAAATAAAGAGGCAAATGAAAAGCCGAGAAAAAGAAGAAAGAAGAAGTTGAAGGCCTAAGGTGAAATGGAGAAGCTCCTATTTTTGGCCTTAGGTGTTTTGCAGGTAATGTTTCTTCCATATTGCTTGATGGTCTTGACGAAGTGATAATCTGTTGTGTTTAGAAATGATGTTGATTGCTTGCTGTGAAATGTATTTTGCCACTATTAAGTGATTATTGTTACGGTCGTTTGTAGTTGATTGATGAACTGAATGTTGTTCTTTGACGGTTTAATGTGCTCTCTGGAGAATGTAAAGGACTGAAAGGAAACACAGAGTGAGGGAGGTGTTGTCTTCTGCTCTTTGTTCCTCTGGTCAGGTAGTGAGAAGTTGTTTCTCTGTTTATTTGTGAATGCCTTGGATGATATGTTTTGTTAATTGAATTTCTGCTCACTTTATGTTGTTGGGAATTATGTTCTGCTTGAAGTTTGGTTACTGTTATTGGTTTGTGTTGATGTAGTTATTCACTGTTGAGGAAATGTTGGTTTGTTGATGGAATGTGTATAGGTATATGTCGTCTGTTGTTTACCGAAATAATAAACTGTAAAGGGAAGAGAAAGGTAATGAATAAGAAGTAATGGTTTAGAGAGTGTTGATTGTTAGTGTTTAATTGTTCTTTTGAAGGTATTGTGCAGGTTAAATTTGAGTGCTGAAATGCTTTAAAGCTACTAGGTAAGTGATATTGTCTGTATTTTGTCGAAAGGCCTGCAAAGCAAGAGTTAAGGTTTGTTTGCTAACTGTTTACTGTTTTACTAGAATGTTAATATAATGATCATGCTATTGTTGAGAATTAAATGAATATAATGGGAATTGAGGGTTGGGGAGGTAGTTCAGATACTACGGGCATACTTGAGATAAACCCTTCCCTCATCGAGATTATGATCCTGTTTGCTGAGTAGTTCAGATTTAAACCGGCAGACTTGAGATAAACCTTTCCCTTGTCGGGATTGTGAGCCTGTCTGCCTGGGGTTTTAGATTTTGACTAGGAATTATTCTCCCTGTGGGAAATACCTTCAATGTCCTAGCTAAATATATGAGTTTAATGTATATGAAATTGTGATTAAAAGACAGATTGAGTGGATTCATTTCTAAAATAATCATACATATGCATGGTTTTTGAAAATGGTTTAAAGGAAACTCACATATATCAAGTGGATGGGGTTCATGAGTTAGTGGTATGGGGCGCTAGCCTATGAACCTGTCATTGAAGACCGATCACCCAAAGCGGGCAACATTCACCTGAGCTGAATGATTATCCATTGTATCAGGAAATAAAAACAGAAAACTGAGAGATAAAGAAAAAAAAAAAAGAAAAGAGAAATGGATTTTAAAGCTGCCTATCATGCTATATTTCATATAACTTATTGTGCGTTTATGTCTTGTGATGCAGGTACATGCGAGAACAAAATAAGGAGTAGTTGATGAAGGATTTACATGCTTGGATTTTGTAGCTGGCTAGGATAATAGATTAAAGAAAAAAAAAGTTTTGTAAAGAGTTTTGTAAAGTATTTAATTGTAAAAGAAAAGAATTGTATTTACTTCCGTTGATTTTATAAAAGAAAAGAAAAGATTTAAATTTTACGCGTTTTCAAAAGATAATAAAAATCGAGTCGTTACAGGCTAACTTTGTATTGATACGAAACCACCCTTTTCTCTTCTCTCATGTTCAACAGATTGAAACACCCTACTCTATTCTCCGCCGATTGGGCAAAGTTTGATAAGTTTTAATTTTCAATTTATTGTTTACTTTTCTTGATTTTTTTTTGCAGTATTGTCATTCAACTGCATTGGATTTTATTTCTACAATTTTGTTTTAGTCTAGGGTTCGTTTAGTTTTTGCTCAGTTTTTTCCTTGTTTTCTCCTTTTAATTTGTAGTTCACATAGCCTACTCTCTCTATCTCCTGATCTCTTTAATTTATCGAATTATTAGCGTTTAAAGTTGTGAATTAGTCAATCTTGAGCAATTGCTTGGAGAAATTTAGTCAGGCAACGACATCCTTCAAAGATTTATAAAATTTATTCACTTTAAATCTTTATACTATTCCCTAATATCCACCTCCATCATTCTATATAAAAGGGAAGAAATTTCTATTTTGTTTTAATCTTTTTTATTTATTTTCATTTTCAAATATCTCTTTGTTCTCTATTTATTTATTTCTCAAATATATGTAGGTGAAGGAAGTTAGAGGGTTCTGAAGTGGGTTTTAGATGAGTATAAAAATGAACGTTAAGCTTAATCCAATGCATATGTTGTAATCCCAGATTTGGTTTCTGGTTTAGGACTCGTGGTTGTCCCTAGAAACCATCTTGGATTCTAGTCTATTTTAGACTTGTCTATTATCCTTGTATGTGGTTGGGATGTTGACATCGGCCTTGTTATTGGTTTTAGAGAAGTCAGTGGTGCGACCTTCCTTTTGACAGCGCGTGGAGCTATTTTGCCTCTAGTCCATTTTAGACTTGTCTATTATCCCTTGTATGTGGTTGGGATGTTGACATCGGCCTTGTTATTGGTTTTAGAGATGTCAGTGGTGCGACCTTCCTTTCGACTGCGTGTGGAGCTATTTTTCCGGTATGCGTGTCATGGTCGTCATCGAGGTTGGGATATATTATACTTTCTGCATTGCATTGCATTGCATCATGTTTTCACAACCGATATTTTATGGGATACCACACTTGAAAACCCGATGGGGACTATTTTGACAGCACGTCTGTTTTTATGAATACGTATGTTTTCTCATGTTTACTTTATCATACATGATATACTGTTCGCTATTGTGTTTTGGTATGCTGATATACGTGGGGAGGATGAATTCTCTTGATGCTTTAGGCACTCTAGCGCTAAAGCATCACGAGGATATCTCGTGAAACCTTCTGCTGCGTGAAGGTTGATTATTTTGTACGTATGAAATGGAGATGGGGGATTGGTGATATGTCCACGGGTTTCGACCCACGAAAGTTGAAATGGAGATGGCAAGGTGAAGCCCTTCTTTGGGTTTCAAGCCCTAGAACATCAGGGTTTAGTCACATGGGTTGGTTGCTTGTTTGTCAATGTGATATTGCCTATCCTAGTATCGTTCCATTTGATAGGTGGCGTGACGGCTCATAGCTCTGCTCGTCAGCAACTCTCGTCAATATGGAACCTAGAGGTAGCTAGTGGAGAAGCAATAAGTTGTCGGCAACCTCATCTGTTTATCGTACAGGTTGTGTCGTCGGGGAGCTTGCTCGTTGGCAACTCAAGTGACGAGCTAGGTCTTCGGACCACTGTTATTGTTTCCTCTAGGTTCATGAGGCGTGGCAACTCTAGGCCGCCTTTCTGTGATGTTTGGTAGATGGGTCCTTGTGTGACCATCCTTTTTCACTGATAAAGTTTTGTTCGAAAAACGATGTTGGCATATCTTCTGATATAGTTGTCTATGTATACAATGGATTTTGATGCAGCCACATCGAGCGCCAAGGGCCGATTTGATAAAATGATAAAGATGTTTTTGAATGTTTTAAAAATTTGTGTACGATAAATTAGAAACATGAAATGGTTTTCAAAAAGATGAGGAAAATGATTTTTAGCGTGTATTGCATTTAGTATCGACTTCCCTACTGAGTTTGTCACTTACCCCTTTGACTCTATTTTTCCCTAGGTTAGGGTGTAGGTTTGGTGCACTGTATTTTGCACATGTGGTAGCAGGGTGATGCTGGTGTCCCCTTGTGGGTTATCGATCTCTCCGTGGATGGGTGGATGTGCAACTCTATCCAATCATTCTCGAGTTACGAGGACCATTAATCATGGACGACGATGAACTCGTTGGGAAGCATTTCGAAAAGACAGGGCCGAGCTAGGGAAACCATCCTCCACACCCCAATCAAGGTAAAATTTTCAGGCATTTTCGGTCTCTCGGCCACATTGAGTTTTGTTATTATTTTTTTTGGAATGCCAAGTGCTGAGTCGATAAGGATCGTTTGTGTCTTCGGGTATGTGTTTGTTTTGTTGTGTTGATGATTTTTCTCTCACAGTTTGATGTCCATTTTCTTGAGGATTATGATGCTAGGTTAGCTGAGTTGTTTTGTCACGGTTTTCGTTGATGCTTTTTGGTTCCAAATTATTGATATTGTTGAGTTATGAACTTATGACCGTGGGAGGGAAATATTTGAGTTATTGTTAGTCTTCGATACTGGATGATATTTTGGATGCAATGAAAATCGAGGATAAAATGTTGTTATTTATATTGGGATTTTTACAGAATGTGATGAACAGTGTATTGTGTTGGGGGTTCTGTTTGATATGGTCATTTAGGAACTGCATAGATTTACTAAAAGAGACCCGAGAAGATTATACCTATTTTATGGTTGTTTTATAGAGTAGTGTTTCAGGATAATTAACTACTTACTATTATGATTGACTTGGATTTATTGTTGAGATCTAAAGAGAACGATAGTGCATTCCTATTTTTGTTGGTTGTTGAGTTGTAGATTTATAACAATAGGAGGGAGATATTCAATTTATCGTTGTCTGTGATGTTGGTTCTGTTCTGTTTCCGCTACTATGCATTAGAAAGGATTTTGCATAGGTTGATGGCATGATGTTGTTTTTGTTGTTAAATTACTGCATAGGTTGAGGTTGAGAATTAAATAATAGGTTGAGGGTTAAATAATAGCTGAGTGGGAATTCTGTTATATTTGAATTATATGTTGTACAAATGTGTTGATGGTCAATTGATGGGGATCTCACTGTCCTGTGTTGTATAAGGATAGGCACTAAGCTGAGTCCCAATGTAGGATTCTTCATATTATTCCTCGAGATTTAATTATGAGAATTCTCATGTTTGACATATTATAGGCTCAGACAAGTTTTTGGACTTCAAGCCAGTACCTGAGGTTGCTACTCTTTCGGATACGAGGAGAGACCACCGTCGAGGTAGGGGTTTTATACTTACTTGCTTTGCTTTCCCATACCATCATTTTTAAAAGTAATATTTTGTGGATTACCACATATGCATAAAAATCAACGGAGACTGTTCGACAGCACGTCTGATTTTATTATATCTGTGTACACGAGTTTTACACATTTAAATTGTGTGCATAGTTTTCATGGTATATGATATCTATTTTGGGGGGCGATGAATCCTCTTGATACTCTAGACGATCTCGGTATTAGAGTACCAGGAGGCTATCCTTGGTACGTCTCCTGCTGCGTGTGAAAAATGGGATTAGGAAGGTGATGACACTTCCTTGGGTTTCGAACCCTTAAACCTGATTAGGGTGTAGTTTGATACAATTTTGTCGGTGCTGAGCTTTGGCTCGTCGGCAGACTTGGGATTTGATATGAGTTTATCGACGCTGAGCTTTTGTAACGACCCGTAATTTTCTTTATCTTTTATTTTCTCTTAAAAATGCGTTAAATTAAAAGACTTTTGTAAAACTTAATGGGATCTCTTTCCCAAACTAATGTCAGAATGCTTGTTCAAAATCCCGGTCGTCACTTTGTTTCGCTTAAAATCATTTAAATCATGGAAGACTAAAATCATTAAAAAAATTTTCAAAAATATAGCGGAAGCACAAATGGAAATGCTTATAGATTAAAGTTTAGGGTTCAAAACATCACATGTTCAAAATAGAGTTAGAGCAATAGTTAGTGTTTTACAAAACATGTTTTACCCTTAAACCCTTACAAAACATATATTTTCTTTCTTTCTTGAGCCACATATCTACTCCGGTCACGTTTCATCCAGATACTCTGCAGGCTCCACGGGGAAGGCCTCCTCCTCTGCTCCTGGTACTACCATCTCATTACCTACACCACAAGTAAGGACGTGAGCCAATGGCCCAATAAAGGAAATGAGGTTTATGCCTATGTTATGCCTCTCTTTAATTTTACTTTGGAATGGGGGCCACCCGAACCAATCTTTTCTTTACATCATATGTTCGTTACTCGTACATTGAGTGGGAGATTAGAGGAATCTGTGGTGGAAGGATAGTCTTTGTCGGCTTCAGCAACCTAGAGTAGACAGTCTTGCAGTCCCGATGAGGGAAATGTAATGTTCTTTTAAATCCTGTCTACCTGACTTATCCGTACTCGCCCTTCCATCCCCCAACTCCCCGTTCTTCTTCTTTAAATTCTTTTCTTCACATAATGTATGCGAGTACCCCTCCAACGGGGCACTCCCTATTCGTTTCTATTAGCATGATGCATGATGACAATTAAATAACGCATACACGGAAAGCAAACAACAATAATTTAAAGTACATGTATGGAAAGTAAACAATAGAAATTTAAAGGAATAACAACTCAATAAGTAAATGGAAAAATTTAAAGATACATGAAGAGGGTGAAAGCATGTCCTTACGTTTAATTGATGAACTAAGACTCACGAACAACTAAACCTTCACACAATCACAGCTTCTTCACTCAACACACACACACTGAAGAGGACGTAGGGGAGAAGAGAACGTAGAGAAGAAAAGGGAAGATAGGCTCTACATAAGGAGGGGTAGCTGGATCTTAAAGGAGAGAGCTTACTAGGAGGTCATCATGAGTCTAGAGGGAAGGACGATTTTGTTGTCTTGGAGGTGATTTGGCGTCTGAAGATCGCATAGTTATGGACTACACAACAATTCTGTTTAATTTAAATCCCTAAATTTTTGCTGATCTACGATATTTTGAATGAGTGCGGATGCACAGGTCTCGTCCACATTCGTTCACATGTGTAAATTCTATAGGCAAAATTGTGGTCACGGACGAGAAATGGCGTCCCCACCCTCGTTCGTACCGTCCGTAAACGACATTCGGACGCATTTTGGCATTCACTTGTATCGTTTGAATCTGTACATAAATTGGACAGATTCAAATTGGACGAGGCTCGTTCCGTCTACGCTCGTTCGCAGGAGTCTGAAGGTGTCCAGACTTGGACAGATTCAATTCGGATGCGACAACTTACATCCGCATTCGTCCCGACGCGTCCGAAGCTCCACGGTACAGAGAAGTTAGGATGTGAAATCACATCTTGATCATCCCAAGGTTCAGAGATGACGTTCCAGGCATTTGTGGATGACACCCCATGTCGCGAGTCGTCCGCAGGCGTCCGAATAGGCCAAAATTTCATTTTCTTCATATTTTTTAACTAAACTTTTATCCCGTAATATTTTCCCCATAAATACACGTCATAATTTAACACGTATCAATACAGCACGTAATGTATATTTACTTCCAAAATTTGATTACATAGCGTACATGAGGAAAACAGTATTGGGGTATTACAGCTTTGGCTCGTAGGTAAACTATGGAGGTGATTTGAGTTATGTCAGCGTTGAGCTTTGGCTCGTCGGTAGGACTAGAGGGTACTTCTATATGAGTTTGTCAGTGCTGAGCTTTGGCTCAACGGTAAACTCGGGACGTGATTTGAGTTGTGTCGACGTTGAGCTTTGGCTCGTCGGTAGTACTTAGGTGACGATACGGGTTATGTCGGCACTAAACTTTGGCTCATTGCAAAAACTTGGGGTGACGAGCCGGGTTATGTCGGCGCTAAACTTTGGCTCATTGGCAAAACTCGGGGTGACGAGCCGAGTCTATGGACTGCCGTTGCTTTATTCCATGTGATTGACCGGAAGAGTCCATAAGTGACCTCATTTTTCACACGGGATGATTTTCAGTGAGAAATTGACGAGAGTATTTTTTTAGTATAACTGTCTATGTAAATAGCGATGTTTTCCACGATATCTCGTCGGTACCCTTCAAGGTCAGTTTTCCTTAAAAAGGATGCAAATGATTTTTAAAAATGTTTTGATAAAAATGCATAACCCCTAAAATCAAAGTTTTGATAAAGAAAAGGTAAAACAAGTTTTCTCATGTGCTTGGTGATGAGTATAAGTTTCCTACTGAGTTAGTCACTCACCCCTTAGACTATATTTTTCCCCAGGTTATAGTTTTGGTTGAAGACTCTGCTACTATCTATTTTATTTCATCTCCTTAGCCGAACCCTTATTTCTTAGTAAGTAAACTATGGATGACTGTACTCTACCTAATTATGTTTTCTGAGAAACTTGGATTGTATGCATAATATTATTTGGATGTATAGACATAGATGCATAGTTTGTTTGGGATTTAGTTTATAATTCAACAATTTAACTCTTGCAATCACTACAAGGACCGTGATCCATTACAAGTGGGTTATGGCCGGGAAAATTGTTGCAAGTCTTTCGCTAAATTTTAACAAGCCTTAGGCTTGGCGACCAGGTCCTCTTTAAGGATCTAGTCGTTTGGCCCAGCGTTTCTGTTCGGCCTGCTTTATGGTCGTTATAGAAATTTTTGGTATTAGACCTCAAGGTTCCACAATTTCCAAATAGTGATTGGATAGGAAAATTTTTGAAGTGAAAAATTTGGACGAAGTTTACCATGCATATGAAGTTTCTAATCAAGTGTATTTTGCTTCAATGAATTTTGACTATTCTGCTGAGAAAGACATCTCGTGGTTGGCCGTAAGATGGTGTTTCGATCCCATTGCAGCAATGATGAAGGCTTTGCGGAACCTGACTAGTAACAGTTCTGCACAGGAACTCGGTAGGACGAGGATAACTTATTTTTGGGAGTTTGCTAGATTGAACCCGCCCATGTTTGAGGGTGGGGCAAACCCAACGAGAGCGGAAAATTAGCTCCAGAAAATAGAGAAGAATTTTGAGGAACTCCAAATTTTGGAAGAGTTTCCGATGTAGATTGCCACTCATTACCTAAAGAAGTTGGCGTCTAGTTGGTGGAACGCCGTGAGGTTCAATTACGATGTCCAATTGATGGAGTGGAAAAAATTTTACATGGGAATTTAGGGCATAGTATAGTAGCCGTAACCATTATGAGTATACGGCTAGAGTCTTACACGAGTTGGGGTCAGCGGTCAGTGGAGAAGAAGGAATCTCCATTGATGCTCAGTATTCCTCTGAGTGTCTAGAGCGGAGTAGTATCGGTGTGCAGAGCAGTCTGTGTGGTGATCAACAACTCCAAGTTTTTTGCAAACATGGTTATATTACCGATGTGTCAATTTGATGTGATTCTGGGTATGGACTGACAAAAAAAAAGTACCAAGCAATTGTAGAGTGTCATTTGAAAAAAGTTACAGTTATTTCGAAGGATTGACGAGTTGTTGTCTACTGAGGTGGTCCTAGTACAGTGACAACTAACCCTATTTTGTGAGTGTGTCTGGGTGGGCGCAGTGGATTGGAGTAGTATGGGAATCTCTGGTCGGTTGATGGTGATGGCGAGACCTCTGGTCAGGATATGGACATCTTGGTAGTGAGAGAGTTTCCTGATGTGTTTCCTGATGAATTGCCAAGGTTGCCTCCGGACCGAGATCCGAGGTCATCAGGGATCTATGGCTTTCCTAGTTCTCAATGAGTGGAAGCACTCTATGGTAGTCGGAGACTTCAACCTTCAGTATTATGAGTCGGGAGGTACTGCTTGTGCGTACAATGTTGTAGCCACTCCGACATTACTTCATACAGCCAAGTAGTTACAGCAGCAGGATGATGAACTCAGAGGTATAGTTAAGCAATTGAATAATGGTGAGCAACTTGATAGTTGGGAAGTTAACGTTGAGGGGATTATTCTTTACCAGGACAGAGTAACAGTTCCTGATATTCATGATTTCAGGCAGACTATTCTTGCTGAAGGTCACAAGTCTAGATTCACTATCCACCTGAGGAGTACAAAGATGTACCATGATTTGAAGCGTCGGTAATGGTGGGTAGGTATGAAGAGTGAGGTGGCAGACTTTGTGGCCAGGTGCTTGACTTGTCAACAGGTGAAGGCAGAATATCAGAGGCTACCAGCATTGTTGCATTGCCTATTCCCGAGTGAAAATAGGATAAGATTACGATGAATTTCATCATTGGTCTACCTAGGACTTCTCAAAAGTTTGATGCAATGTGGGTTATTGTAGATCGTTTGACCAAGTTTGCCCATTTCATTCTGATAATGATGGATTTCTTGTTTTCAAAGTTGAGTCGGCTGTATATTGAGAACATCATTCGTCTTCACGGTGTTCTCACTAGCATCGGCTCGGATCGTGATCCTGGGTTCACATCTAAGTTTTGGAGAGCTCTACAAAAAGCTTTGGGTATGGAATTAAATCTCATCACTGCACACCATCCCAGACCGATGGGCAATTGGAACGGACTATCCAGATTTTGGAGGATATGCTATGAGTTTGTATCTTGGATTTCAGTGATAGCTGGATAAATCACTTGCTTTTGGTCGAATTTGTGTACAACAATAGCTATTAGACTAGCATTGGAGTCTCTCCATACGAGGCATTGTATGGGAGGTCGTGTTGTTCTCTAATGTGTTGGACCAAAGCAGAAAAGAGGGTTTTCCTTGGGCCAAAAATGATCTTGGAAACCACAGATAAAGTTCAAATAATTCGGGAAAGGCTCAAGACTGTGCAAAGTAGACAAAAGAGCTATACAGATTTAAAGAGGCGCGAAGTTGAGTTCGACGGGGGAGACTTTGTTTTTCTCAAGGTGCGTCCTTGGCGCGGTATTAGTCGATTCGGGGTGAAGGGAAAATTAGCTTTGAGATATGTTGGCCCATTCCAAATTATTGAGAAGATTGGCAATGTGGCCTATAAACTTGATCTACCTCCCCATCTTGGGTATGTCCATAATGTTTTCCACATATCTCAGCTGAGGAAATATATGCCAGATCCGTCTCACGTCATTTCCTGGACCAACGTTCCCATCCAAGAAGATACATCATATGAAGAACAGCTAGAGTAGATCCTTAACAGAGAGGTTCGAGTGCTTTGACGCAGATAAATTCCTTTGGTCTGTGTGTTGTGGAGGAGTCACACTAAAAGGGAGGCTACTTGGGAAATTGAATCCGATATGATGCAGAAATACCCATATCTTTTCTGATATGTACTGAGTTTTATTTTAAATTTTGGGATGAAATTTCTTTTAAGCAATTTAAGATATAAAACCCGTGAAAATTTTGATAAGCAATTTCCACGTGTAAATTTTTTGCTTAAAAATCGGTCATGACGTTAAATAATTGAAGCGAATTGCCGAGGCACGTGTGAAATTGTGGTCAAAATGTGAAATAGGTGAAATTGAAAACTTTCGAATGGAAAAATAATTTAAGAAATGAAATTGATGAATTAAATTAGATTGGTAAATTTTGTTGGGTGATGTTTGGAATAAGTTGGGATTTGGAATAAGTTATTTAATTAAGGGAATAAGTGAAATACAAATGAACTAAATGGAAGGGTAAATAATGAAAGAAGTGCTGCTAGCAGATTTTGAAGAAGTGAAGGAAGATTTAAAACAAAGGAAGAATTTAAAAAAGGAAATTAACACCGTAAACCCTATAGTTCTCGATCAATGACAAGTCAAACATTGGAGAATTTTTTTAACTACTAAAACCCCGAACTATGAGAAATTCTCGCCGACGACCTCGCAGTCACGATTCCAGTCCAGGACCATCAAGTTTAATGACTTAGTTTCATCTTTGTCAAGCACCGTCGAACGGAGACAAAGGACGTCAAGTACCGTCCCTCCTGGCAGTTCGAAGAAGATGGACGATGGTGGGCGAGGGCGGATGATGGCGTCCCTCCTAGTGGAGGCATCTCTGTCAAGCTCATTGCCCATTGGATGGCAGAATGTATGGGCAGGATTGAATCTGGCGATTCCCTAAGGCGATGGACGAACGGACGACAATCCCTAGCCGTTGTATGGAGTGAGGGACGTCCCTCATCTGGATCGACGGCCAACATTGAAAATGGCGTCTTCCAGAGGGGATGGACAGACAACGATCCCTAGCCGTTGGATAGTCCGATGGACGTCCCTCCTCTGGATCGACGGCCAGGATTGCGTTTGGCGTCTTCCAGAGGCGACAGACGGACGACGATCCCTAGCCATTGGATCAAGCGATGGACGTCCCTCATTTGGATCGACGCCTAGGATTGACTCCAAATTAATTGGGTCACATGCAAGGCAGACGCGATTTTAAAATGCACGAATTCCCTCAATTAAGATGGACATCCCTTGCCATGAAACGGACGTCCATTGGCCAATACTACGTCATTTTGCCCTCAATGGATGTCTCTCGTCTTAAGATGGCGTCATCTAGGCCATGACGGACGTCCGTCATAATACAAGGGACGTCTATTCCTCTCGGATTTCATTCAAATCTTCCTTATAATAGAATCAAACACAATAAGTCTATCCCTTGCCCTAGATATTTGAGAGAGAAATTTTGTCTTCTAACCAACTCTCTCAACAGAATCGAACGAACAAAGTGTTGCACATCACATAGAATCAAGGGGTGTTGCTTCATCTATTTTTGAAGAATCCATTGAGCGAAATGGAGGTGGATCCTACTCCTATTTTGGCAGTATAGACCAATGAGAATCAGTGGTTTTATCATGAAGCTGGTATAGAGATGCATTCAATCTCGGCATCTCTGGACTCGGAGCTTCGTTCAATATATGACTCAGATGATGATGATTGGGCAGAGAGTATGCATCCCCAAGTAGAATGTTCATCCTCGGAGCTTTGTCTAGAGAAGAAGTATAGTTCGTTAAAGGATATTAGAGATGAAGTGTTTGACTATGCTTTGAAAAATGAGCATGGGATCTAGTTTGTCAAAAGCGATCGTCACCAGTTGACTGCTATGTGCAAGGATGGATACAATTGGCGAATTCACACTTCAAAAATGAAAAGTGAGATTACCTTTCAAATTAAGAGCTATAATGAGGCGCACACATGTGCTCGACAAATGGAAAGCCAACACGCTTCCTACAAATGGGTGGCAAGTCAATATTTGGATAGATTCAAAAGTCAACCCACGTGGAACCTACCTTCCATTATTGAGACTACTAGGAAAAACTTTAATGTCAATATTACCCCGAGTCTTGCTAGAAGGGCCAGGAATTTAGCACTGAACCTGGATGGTGATGAACAGTAAAAGCAACTGTGGTCCTACGTAGAAGAGATTCGAAGATCCAATCTCGACAGCACATTATTGTTTGTGGTAGATATGCCTGAGCTCATGTCCCGTTCAAGTCCAATATTTAAAAGGATGTACATGTGTTTGGATGCGTGCAAGAGAGGTTCAACGGAGTTTGGTACACCCGACATTTTCCTAGATGGCTGTCACTTGAAGGAGTCGTGCCCATGCCAATTGCTCACAACCGTTAGCATTAACACCAATGATGGAATTTATCCAGTTGCTATGGCACTTGTTGAATCAGAATGTAGAGACTACTGGACCTGGTTTTTGGGCTGCTTGCTTTTGGACATAGACTATGACATAGGCAGGGGATGGACATTTATTTTCGACTGACATAAGGGGTTGGTGCCTGCTATTGAACAATATGCGCCAGCAGTTGAGCATCATTTCTACCTCAGACACTTGTATGCCAATTTCAAAAAACAATTTCCAGGCATGCAGTATAAAGATATCATGTGGAAGACAACTAGGGCCACAACATCATCGCAATATTAGAAGAAGATGAATAAACTACTTGTGGTCGATTTGTCAGCACACGCATATCTGCAGAAAATTAACCCTAGGTGTTGGTCGAAAGATGTTTTCAGTTTCGTCCCAAAGTGCGACTTAGGCCTCAATAATTTGATCGAGTGCTACAATGCCAGCCTGGGACAAACCGATCCTCACTATGTTTGAGATGATTAGAATGGGCATAATGTGTAGGATCGTTAAGAAACATAACCAGATGGCTGAATTGACGGATCTATTGTGTCCTAAGACCACAAAGAAGCTTACCAATCTGCAACATGCAGCTCGAAATTAGTGTGCAACACCTGCAGGAGCTAATCGATTTTAGGTCAGTGACGGTAATGAATGGTACGTAGTCGATCTGGACACTCACACTTGTAACTGTTACCGGTGGGAGCTGACTAGAATCTCATGCGTACATGCCATCCCGTGCATCAATTTCATGAGGACTTCAGTTGAGGATTATGTACATGTATGGTACCATCGAGACACATTTATGAGGATGTACTCCCACTTTGCCCAACCTGTCAGTGGCCACCACATGTGGCTTGAAACGAACCAACCTCCAATTCTGCTACCGCCAGTTAAGAGACTCCCAAGTCAGCCTCGAAAACAAAGAGTGCAGGATGCGGACGATCCCCGTAGCCGCATGGTACTCAGCAGGAGACATGTCCCCATGACATGCAGCCATTGTCACAGTGTGGGCCACAATATCTGTTCTTGTCAAGGTGGAGGCTAAGTCGCTAGTGTGACAAGTGGTAGTGGCAAAGAAGAATGCTCACTTGACACCTTCATGGGTTTTACCATTGTCGCCGATACGCAGGTGCTTAGATTTTTATGCCTTCATTCGTTGCTCTCATTATGTGCATTTTGTTTGACATTATATTGCTTTTGTGTTTTGCAAGAGTACGTTCCCCCACACCCGCATCCTTAACCATGGGGCTTCTATGAGTGTTGTTATGTATTTGTTAGTATCCTATTTGTTCATATGTAATACCCTGAATATTATTGCATTAGAATCTTATTTTTACATATGTAATACACTGAATTTCAATTGCGTTGGAATTGTTATATGCATGGCCAATCTTATTTGTATATGAGTTTATTGAATTAATTAAAGAATTATTTGGATTTGAATATGTGAGATGGACCAAAACTGTGATTTGAATTTGCCTTATTTTCGTCAGAATAACGGACATCCATCATAGCATAGCAGACATCTATCAAAGCATAACGGACGTCCCTCAGAAGGTTTGATTCTGCCTTATCGGTATAACGGACGTCCTTCGTAGCATAACGGACGTCCCTCGCTGACCAATGGACGGCCCTCGACCGGTTTGGGGTGTCTCTCGCCCAAAACCAACAACCAATTTGCACCAGACAAAACCCAACAGCAGAAATACAGTAACAAACTTTAAAAAAACTTTCTAAAGTTGCAAAACCAATATACAACAACAAAATTTACAAAAAAAAATTCAATTCAGCCACTTATTTAATGTTCTTGCACCTCATGAGTTCTTGAATATGTTACAGGTGGTGCCTCTTTTGTAGCTGGTGCCTTTTCTATCACTAGTGTCTATTCTATAGTTTGTGCATCTTCTAAAATGGAAGGCTCCTTCTCCTGGATATCGATGACCTTGAACTGCAAGTCAGAACTCATCTCGACATGAGTGGTCTCCTCGTAAAGGTCCTCTTGTTTGTGTGGCTTGTGGAGATAGAAGCCCTGCTCCGAACACTTGGCAATCACCGATCACCCTGGAGGGCAAGAGACTTGAAATATGCATTGTGTTGGCTGCAAATGGGAGACCAAATTAGTTTGTCACTTCATTCAAAGTGTAGGGTGGAAAGACATACCGCGTTTTGTCTGTCAGTGCCATGACAATTGCAATTGCCTCTGGCATCATCAATTGGTACGCATACTGGGTGTGCACGTCAATCGATGACATGAAATAATTCAGCTCTGGGTGGCATTGCATAAGGAAGAAATATTGTTCCGTGTATGATATGGGGAAGAAATATTGCATGAATGAATACAAGTGTCTCACATGGATCCAACCAAGAGTCAACAGCCCCTCCCTTATTTGAACCTCTGCTGTAATACCCCAGATTTTATTGGGCTCAATATTATTGTTTTTTATTTTTGGAATTTTGAAATTTGTGGGAAGATAATTGAATTAAAAACTAAAAGAAAATTGATTAGAACGATGACATATTGAAAATTTCAGAAACAACGTTGAGCACTGTTCGACCGGTCGCATCACGTTACCATGAGTCCGGTCGGAAAGTGCACTCCGATCGCATAATGGGTTGCGACCGGAACCACGTGTTTTGTAGAAAATCGTGTGAGCGGTTGCATTGTGTTTTCGTTGGGACTTGTTGGAATCAAGGCTCTGGTCGCATGGTATGCGACCGGACTCACATGGAAAATGAGAAATGGGATTTTTCAGTTACACTAGTCGCATGTTGTATATAGTTGGTCCGGTCGCAATGGAAGGTCCGGTCAAAAAGGATGCGACCGCACCCACGCTAGAAACCAAGAATCCAGCTTTTCCAAAATAACATTGCATGTCAGCTCCATGTTTAATGTTCCTTGTTTCACGTAGCGGTGCCTCTCTTTAATTTTCCTTGTCTTCAACCACAGTAG